>JAHDVE020012232.1:0-51198 GCA_022606495.2 Halesus radiatus | reverse complement strand
CGCACCCCATCGAAGTAAGAGTGACTAAGTGCTTAATTAGCTGTTATTCTTTGTGCAGGATCCATTTGTAGCATCATTTTTATGAGACTGATTGCTTTTCCGGTGGCTTGACCTAATCGACCGGAGTAACGCTGCTCAAGAGTTTCTTTGTGAGTAATTTCGGGGAACTTAATTCCAAGGAACCTTGAGTTTGTGGAGAAGTTAAGGTAATGTTCGGGAATGAGAGGGCCGAGACATTTCTGGATCAGAAAAAGTTGTTCGAGTTCGTTTTCTCCAGGAAAGAGTGGGTTTCCGTCGATCAATTCGCCAAAAATACAACCCGCTCCCCATATGTCGATTTAGAGACCGTAGTTTGTACAGACGAGCAGCTCGGGTGGTCGATACCATCTCGTCGCCACGTAATCTGTCAGTTCTTCTTGAATAGTAAAAATATTGCTATTGTAGTTGGCGTTGTTAGGATGGTTATTATCCTTGTTGGCCATTATTTGTCTGGCGAATCCGAAGTCGCAAATCTTAAGTTTATATTTGTCGTTTAGCAAAAGATTTTAAGGCTTAATGTCTCTATGCGCTATTTTAAGGGAATGCATATGTGCCAGCCCCTTTATCAGCTGGTACATTACTTTTTGGATATGCTACGGACTAAGGCCCTGATTCCCTTCCCTCTCCATCATTTATAAAAGATTATGTTCCATATATTCAAACACTAAACAAACGACCCCTTTTTTACGAAATGCTTATTTGAGTTCGACTATATTTTCGTGACTAAGCATTCTCAACATCTTGACCTCTCTCGTTGTTGTCTTTTTTATCACTTGATCTTCATCGGACTACTTAATCTTCTTTATGGCTAGTGTATTTCCTGTCTGTATATCCCGACATTTTAGAACAACTCCATAGGCACCTTACCCGATCATAGTCAAAATTTCGTATTTTTGCATTCGATCAGGATAGGGGAATTATAAGATATTAATTTTTCTAATAATTTGATTATTCTATTTTTATTTTTATTATTATTTTATTAGCTGTTCCTTCTTTTCTTACTTTTATTTTCTGTAAGTTTATTCTTAATTTAATTTATGTATATTTTTCCCATTCTTATCCTATAAAAAAATATCAGTTTTATTAATTATGTTTTTTTTTTGTTAGTTGATTGAATTGATAAAAATATAAAAGTTTAATATCGATTTGTCTTATTATATTAAAATTCGAAATCGAAAAATTATGGATATCTTACTTCTGTACAAAATAGAACTTCTTAATTGGTTGTATTTCCGATATATCTGTAATTTGTGTTATTTTTTTCATAATATAATATGCAATACTAAAGCTCAGGAGAAACCATCCCGCACTTCAATAATGCCTTGCAACATCATCAAGGGACAATTTTTTTTAAATTTAAACTCAGACAGAAAATATACAACAAATCCCTAGAATTAAAAAAAAAAATACACATAATATCATTGTTCCTACCACAAGCAACGTTATTTTACTTTTCTGTTCAAATAATGTAACTTAAATCATTTTATATGCGATTTTTAATATCAATGATTTTTTGACAGGCTGTTTTCCATTTCCCTTTGGGCATGATCATGCGTGCCGAGTGTGATTCAGATTTTCTATTTAAAGATTTTAGCCTTTCCAGCATTGATTTGTAAATTTCGAGAGAGCTAAACTAACATTAACAAAAAATAAAGTACTAACATTCATAACTTTTATAATATATTGTGGCTAGTTGATGATGAAACTAGAAAAAACTTCATCCATTAAAATTTATAATGTTTCATACATTATTATAATTTTTTCATTTTATCTTTTGTACGGCTTACAATAAATTGACATTTCTTTAAATAAGGATAAAATTGATCCAAAGTTAATTCTGAAATTTGTTTAAAAACTCTAATAAAAACAAAATCACTTCATTTTTTTGTGTCAAAACTTTAAACTATTTTTTTATTAAATCAATAGCTGTAACTATGGAATATAATAATCTTTAGGATCAATTTAAAAAGAATCACCTAAAATAAGACACGCAAATAATCATCTTATGAATAAATAGTTATACTAATTTCATCTAGGTCTTAGAAATAAATATTGATATTATCTTGACTTTTTCCCATTTTTTGAAGAAATCGAAAATCTTATTCATACCAACCTAAAAAGGTCAATTTTACCTGTATTTGTTATTACTTGTAATAAACATATTAAATTGTAGAGGCAAAGAGATACAATAATTTGGATAATAAAAAAGAATTGTATTAATTTTGATATTGTTTACTAATTTGAGTTGGATAGATTTGAACAGATAAAATGAAGAAAACAGAAAAAGTGATAACTCACTAATTTGGTTAATTAATGACTTAGTTATATATATATTTTTTTATTTTTTTGAAAAAGGAGGGATCAACTTTAAATTGATTAAAATTTAGTAATACAAAAATTAATGATTATTTTTTAAAATAAAATATCTTTAAAAATTATTTAAAAAACATAACTTGTTTTTTCGCCTTCCCGCGTTCTAAAATATATTAACTAGGCAACAAAGTTGATAATTTATTGTACATATTTTTTTTAATGAAATCTATGAAGAGCAATAATAAAATCTGGATACCTTTTACCCTTTTCTTGAAGGTTTTATTTAAAAAATGGGGTTTTTGTCATATTTTATATGAAAAATAAACTAATGCATATTTATTGTCTCTCCATGTATCATTTATAATATAGTTCAATCATGAAATTAAACTATTTAATAAAAAAAAGATATTATGCAAGATATTATCTTTAATACCGCAAAACTTCTATTGTTCACAAAAAGGTATATGCATAACAATTATATAATATATACAAAAACTCAAAGAAAAGTGTTAAATGTCATCATTCATCTATACAAATCTTCAAACAATTATGAATTATTGTTTTTCATCATAAGTAGAAGGATTGATAAATTAGCAGCTGGACCATTCCGATTTTCATGTTAAAATCCAATATTCAGACATTAATGAGGGAGAATAAATTATAGATGAACCAGGCAACCTATTAGATGTCGGAGATGAAGGGTTGGATTAAACACATCAAGTGGACTAAACTCCCTCATGCGAAGAAATATCCACCATTTAAGTCCATCCTGACAAGAAAATACCTCGCCATGTATTCCTATCCATACAGGCAAATAATTTTCATAAAAATTAATACTTCCTTTATTTTTATGACCTTCATTATCAATATTATTTATGATCACTTTAATTTACTTTGTTTGGTTTTTTTGATATTGTTTGCATTATTGAAATATGAAGGAGGACTACCAGAGCTAAGAATCCAAAATATTTGAATCACCATAAAATTCTGATTAAACAGAGTTTGTACTAGATTAAGCACTGGTGAACATGATAAACATTAATTAATAAAATAAGGACGCAAAAAATTAAACCAACGAATCATTCCTCGAGCCGTAACACGAACAAACACCCTTATACCAGGAACAAAAAGTAAGGAAGTTCCACTTGCCAAAACGTGTTATACGCTTGTCAAAGCATACCAAGTATACAACATCGTTCACGAGTAACATAATTCAGAAGCGCATTCAAATGATACCACAATCGAGGGCCTTATGGGAATCCATCAAATATTAAGGAAGAAGAGGAAAACCAGGAGGAAATCGACGATTGAGTATCAATAAACAGAAGAATTTTTTATAGAAACAGCATATTGAAGACAATACCACTGTTCATTAACTACTTCGATTCATGAAGAGTCCGGAATTATTTAAGAACATCATTGAATCTTCTGAAAGGGAACTGAAAGCGAAATTTCTCCTCCTCTTATGCTCGGAACATATGACATCTTTTATCATGTACACTTTTAAATAAGGCGAAGCAAGTAGAATGGAATAAGGCCAAGAAAGAGAGATGGTGGCCATTGAAATCGACGAAGATTATTGCTACAACATTGCCAAACACAAAGCTATAAAGAAGAGAAAATGATTTATATATTTGATAAGGTATGTTTTTTTTATTTAGCACCATAAAATATACACAATATTATATGATATATATCCATCTATATCTATATATGCATATTAATTGTATAAAGAATTAGATATTGAAAAAGAATAATTTATTGAAATGTGAATATTTTTTAAATTATTATTATTATTATTATTACTATACATATTATAAGATATTATTTTGTTTTTTTAATTATTTTGTTTTTTTACAACCTTTATTCAATTTCAAGTCTCACAATCGTTTGTATTTTTCACTGGCTAAATTAGACAATATTTCGTAACCAACCATTCTCTTCTGGACAAGGCTGTTGACTCGAGTCCACAACTGCTGATTCAAAACTAGCTTCGTCCAGTCTTTCTCTACTTCTGGGTGCGATTTGTTATACTGATTTTGGAATAGACTCCCGTATATTATAGCTATATTGCCGAAGCCCAACACTACATAGTCATGAGTCAAGTCGTAGCAGACGATTCCTTCCCCATGCATCTAGAAGGTATGTTGAAGAATCATCGCAGCAGGCTATGAAGGCCCATCCTAACAGTTTTGGCTACAGAAATTCTAACTAAATTAGTTGGAAAAGCAATAAAAAAATATGAAGGTTTTAAAAAAATATATATTTTAGATACCCGCAAAGGAGACAGAGGACCATGGCCGATGATTGGATTCTAGGATAGTCTTTACATAAAATACATTTTCTTTAGTAATAAATTTCGTGGAACAGTTTGTAATTGTGCGGAATTTGGATCAATTTGGGATTGGGGCTCAGCGAAGTTTGGTTGAATATGGAATCCGAATTCAATACGATTCGATAGCAATTTTATGTTATCATCGCGATTTCGACTGGGAAGAGCTCTTGAAATAGGTTGACTACTTCATAAGGTTTTTCGGAGAGTAATCCCGAGTTCTCAAGGACTCGGTCGATCATTCGGAAATCATCAAATATGACACAATATGCCTCGAGTATACCTTTGCAGAATTCCTCCATATAACAGTAGCACTCTTCCTTCTGGGAAGTTAGCAGCACTTGCACATCGTTGAAAGAAAACTTCTCTTCGAGGCGATTTCTGATGCACAGACTCAAATAGCAGTTAAAAAGACTTCGAGCTGCTTGAAGGAATATATTGGAAACCTCCACGTTATCCTTGGAGACGAGAGGTAGGCTCAAGAGTCCCCAGATAAGCTGCTTGTATGTGAGTTCCTTGTTTTCAAGGAACCGAATAGTCCATCTATCTAAGTTTATATGATTTAACTCTCTAACTCTAAGCTTGCATTATTACTCAAGTGGTGTACGAAGATTGCACTAATATGCAACTGCCATTAAAGATTTGAGGGGGTCTAAGGACCGTTCTATGAAACGAGAATAAGTATCGACCATACAGGAGTTCCTGATCTTAGTGCATATCTTGAGGAGACTCGACTCGGGATGTTTGCTAACGTCTGTGGATAGATTTTTTAATATTTATTTGGCAGTCTCTTTTCTTTAGACTTCAGAACAGTAAATAATTGCAGGACAAGGCGTTGAACCTGGCTAGGGAATTTTACAGAATTTGTAGCGAGAATTTGCAAGTGGGATATAGCCGATATAGCACAATCGGCAAAGTGGACAGATGTGTTGGTTAATTACCTTACACTTCAGATGGATGTGATGATTGCAGCTCTGGAATGTCAGAGCTTTATTTTCGAAGGCTGTGGCTGCGCCTTATTCATCTTTGCTTTAAATATTAAATATAGGAATGCAAAGCAGCTCCTTAGATCCATCCCCTTGGCAAATGATGCATTCATTGTGTAATACGTTCATACTCCCGATTGTTACATTGTCTTTGCTTTCATTTATAGATACGTCTTAGTTTAGTTGCTTAATCTGCTCCTGATTGGTCTCCATAAACTTTTGCTGCTTCTTTCGCATTCCTGCCAACATTTGCTCCCGTTTCTGCTGGGCTAAAGTTGAGCCCTTTTTTTCAGAAACAACAGTATTTTATTATTGGATTGTCCCTTTTCCCGCTTCCTACTTATTATTCAACTTCAAGTGTTTTTTTCTTAATTCTTTGAGTGGTTTGATTGCTATCCTCTGGGCCTATGTTAGCCTGGGATCATTTTACAAGTTTTCCACCTCATTGATCGTTTTCTCGAAATCCAGAAGCAGCCGAACCATACAAATTTCATTCTCACACCTCAAACTGAGGGCCCATAGAATCTTTAAATGTTGGTTTAATGTTTTTTAAGGCGTTTTAACAGAATTGCTAGCGAAAAGGTTTCTGGCTATGGGATTTATGAACCCTGTGTAGAAACTTAAGTTTTTGGCGAGACTCGAGGTGACTCTCCAGCAGAATGTGGTCTTGTTTTTGGCTACTTGATAGGAGATGATATTATCTTTTTCGAACTCGGCCAAGTTGACAGTGGCACCAGTGTTCGATGTATGAGACGAGTAGAACGCATGGTTTCTGATAAAAAAATCCTTTTACTGGAGATTTTTAAAGTCCTACTTTAGGTTATAAAAGCAGGTTTTGGGATCATAGTCAGCGATTCCGAACAATAATTATTCTAGTTTCACATCCCTACAAAAGAGATAAGTTTCAAAATTCTATTTAAGTTACTTGAACGTAGTTTTGGAGTGTTTTAAGTTGAAATACGAGATCAGGTAAAGTCTAGCAGCTTAATTCATTTCTGTGGTGTCAATAAGTTTGGATTGTTTGAATACTGTGCAGACCGAGAGAATATTTATGAGGTAAGACTCTTCCAACATCAGTCGATAGAAGAAGTCAGTGAGGTTTTATTCTTTCACATTTATAAATATCATCTTTAGGATGAATTAGCTTTGGGCTTGATTGGCAAGTACCAAACAGATCTGCAAGGTTAACATATCTCTATCAAAGTTGGATTGACTCGCTAAGCGATAGATGTACTTCAATAAATCCTTTGGGGAGTTTGTGTTCAGGGCAGGCACAAATGTAGACAAAAGGAGATTTTAGCCAAATACATAGTTTTCAAGTAAGTACTGAATCGGATAGGTCAGCATCTCTTCACTGAAGAAGGTTTTTTCGAAGAGTTTGCGTGCAGCATCAAAACCGTAGGTGTAGGCGTAGACAGTCAGACACACTCCAAGGAGCCTCTATGATAGCGTGTGCCAAGCATACCAATGCTATCCATCATCTCCTTCCTCTGCTTTATAGTTAACAGGTTTTCTGGGACTACATTGGCGAAGCGAACAATACAAAAAGACGAGATCCTCAAGGAGTCGCTGAGTCTCAAATGAATCGTATGAAATGGAACTGAGAATTTTGGAGAAGTTGGTGGCTAAGAGGTAGTCGAAGTGGAACCTGAGTTGTTCGTTTCTCACTTTCCATGACTTGGCTGGCTGGCATACAAAAGATGCCTACATGAGAGAGCTGAGAAGCTTGAAAGCTTCGAAGTTAAGCTGCAGCTCTTCGACCCTATTTTGCAGAAAGTATATAATACTCATGAAACCGTTTACGACATCGTGGCATTTCTCGAAGTCTTCCGACTTAAGCTTCTAGACATTTTGGAAGAAATAAGTGAAGACGGCTTTGTAGTGCGGCGAGTTAATCGTTGCGCAAACTAAATCCCTGCTGAAGAACTGAGTATACAGATAGTGTAACTCGCTTTTCCGGATAACTCCATTAATAAAGTCTATAAGAAACTCGTACTTTTCCACGAACTTTATCACGAGCTCCAATTTCGCCTTGGGATTCTGGAAGAGACTGAAGAGAAGTTTGTTGGCGTATTCTTTCTCCTGAAGCATCGTCGAGTGCATGTAAATCAGTTCCACTATGCTACACTTGCAAATATGCTCAACAGGCTGGCAGAAGGTTTCCATGATTCTCCTTTTTCCGCAAACATGTCTGCGCGTGCTGTTCCAAGAATAACTATTCATGAACTAGGCAATGACAAACATGACAGAGACGTTGTCTTTGCATACATCGTCAACAAATCTGCCTAAGAGTACTGTCAAATAACTTATTTCTGCTTTTGTCTATTTCAGCAGATCACTTGTCTATTCAAGATTTTCCGGGTTATGCTAAAAAAACTTACATTAATAGACCAAAGTTTCAAATGTTTTAAAATATTTTTAGAAGATGTCACTGAGGGAGCTTGTTAGTCTCTCGACTATTGGCTGAGGCAATGGCTCCACGTCAAAGTTTTCAAATCCCCTATGGTTTTTACAAAACCCACATTTTAATATGGCTCCTTCATCTCCGCAATCACAACAGCCTCCCCGTTCCAAAGACATTCTGACGCGATGACCAGAGTGTTATCCATTCAGGAAGCACTATTCACAATACATGTGATATTCGTTATTATTACCACAATCGTAACATTTATAGGATATCTCTCCTTCAATAACCGACTTTGCGCAGATAGCCTTTTTCGACTTTAAAGAACTCGAAGCTATGAATTATTTTTTAGAGCATTCTAGATAAAATAAAAATGGTATTGATTAGATGTAAGCATAAAATATAATATGTTTTTACGAAATATATATTTGACAAGGTGTTCAAGTTAATCGAGAATTCTTGAATTGAGCTGGAGTGCAATGATTTACATTAAATCATTGATGACTATTTATTCTTCCATGGTATTCAATAAAGTGTATATTTATTTGGCCTTGTCACGATGTGTGATTTTTTTATAATATTTGTGATCTATTTTATATTATACTATAGGTATATATATTTTCAATACTAATATGATTCTACTGGGATACAATATCTTTTCATGATTTTTATATATATACTAAAAAAATAGTAATTTATAATAAGAATGATATACTAGCTTTAGTATATTAAATATAAATATTTCTTAAATATAAATAATATAAATAACGTAAGTATTATTATGATGTTTTTATCTATTAGTCTCATTAGTATTTCATAATTTAAGATTTTACTGATTTCAGACCAAATATTTAATACAGCTGCTCAATATACATTAACAATCAGTGATGCTGACGTTATTTACTATATCAAAATATATATATTTAAAAAACTACAAACGATAAGAAAGGATAAAGTCATTTTTTTTTTAGTGAAAACAAACATACATATTACATATGTAATTAATTAGTTAATGTTTACCGTATGAATATGTAGGGTGAATTCAAAAAACTAAGACAGTCTTAAGATTGGTCTTGTCTGTTTTTTTTTTAAACAAAAATATAATCTAATAAAATGAATTCTGATGATCTAGGTTTTTTTAAAACATAAATTATAACTATTTTCAGCAAAACATAAAAGAAAAAAATATACCAAGATTATAGTCAAATAAAATAAAAATAAAAATAATCCCACAATACTGTTAGCATTAAAGAGAAATAGGAACACGGGAAATAACTAAAAACTCTTTAAACAAAATATATACTTATATAAACACACATAAAAATATATCACTAAATTAACAAAAAGGAAAAAGAAGGAAAAATATGAAAATATCTCACAACCAACAGACTTAGCAATCCCCCAAGCCTAAAAGATTCAGGAGAATCAGACACGCCAAGGCAAAACTCGACAATAAACTCAGAAAATAACATGTACACATCTCAGCAGACGACTCCACTGTTGCAGACAACTCGATGTCCTACGAACCCCACAGCGCCGACTGGCCACGTCCGAACGACCACCTCGCCGCCACGCCCCACGCAATGCAAGTCCTGAGAACTCTGAACGACCTGGTGTTCAGACTCAGGTTCAAAATTGATGTGTTACTACATTGTATAAAGCTGTTCAAAAAATATTTAGGGAGAAGCTGCCACGGCACTTTTAATCAAGTCGCCTCTCCTTTTTCTCCAGATTGTTATCATGTAACATCCCACCACAACGGTGAAAACAAGCCTGTTCTGCTGGCGGCTGTTCTATTTATTATTTCCCTTAAGCTCCTATAAAACAGAGCAGTGGCCATTAACCAGCTCATCCCCCATCTTTATTACGCCTTCACGAAAGACTAGCTGATAGACTGTGAGTCGGATGTGCTGGAGTCAATGGGCTTCGACGTGAGTATGGTGCTGCCGTCGAGCCACCGAGCAATGGCTGAGGAGATCAAGGACTTTGTTCAGAACTTGTTTGGGTTTGATGCTTTGATTAATGAATTCGGATATATACTGAACATACCAAAGGCATGTTGATGATTTTTCTGAAATATATATATATCATATATATATATAATTGCATTTTTTCTTTCTATCTTTTTCAGTCAGTTATGTAAATAAGAAATGTTGATGTATAAGTATATATATATTATATCTATACTTTTGAAGAATATAACTTTTTTTTGTGTTTATATTTTATTTTACAAACTCCATGCATAGATCAAATAATTAACTTATCTTATGAAGTTCTAGTTCGGTAATTTTACTTACATATTTTAAAAATATTAGATGTGAAAACTCTCTATCAATTAGATGCGACTGTTCCCGTCCAACCGCTGATGATGCTAGCTGCGCCACCAAACTCCTTTTTTTGAATAGCACTTATATTCGACCTGAAGGCAGGACTATTCTATCCAGAGTCTCCTGGCCCTCTCTTTTTTAGGTCTATCGCAACAGGGTTAATTAATACTTTCGACCTCCCAGGTGTCTCTCCCGTTGATAGCAGCCTCCCCATGGCTGGAGAATCTGCCTTCTTTTGCTATTCCACCATCTTCGGCTTCGATTTCTCTATTTTACTTCTCATGCCTTTCAAAAGGGAGGCAACTTTATTATGTTTATTGGGGGACTTCTCTTCCGGAGGGACAAAAACAGTGCTCTTTTGGATTCGCCTTTTTTTGGACTTTGAGTTTGAGCGACTGTTCATTGACTTGTCGATAGATTCGTTGAGAAAGTCCATGCTTGAATTCAATGGCTCTTTCTCATCAGCTTCTGGCTCCTTCTTGCGCTTGGTGGTCCTTTTTCCTGGCAAAGGAATCTCGATTTCTGGTTCTGGCTATTTTTTGGAAACGTGTCCCACCATGGCGAGTAGTCTTTAAGTGTTTTCCTGTAAGCATTGTTTGTCATTTTTCCTATGAAAGCACATTTATGTTTGGTAATTAAAAGATGAGAGAAAGAGGGTTATATTTTTTATAAATCGTATAGTACATGCTTTCATAAAGCTTCCGGTTAGACTATCGTTTATTTTTAGTTTTGCTGACAAACCTTGAAGCATAGATCTCATCGGGTGGACATTATTCAAATAAATCTTCTTCATATTTGGAACTTCTCAGAGGTCTGGGAGAGGTGTTTTTTGTGGGACTTTCACTGAATCGGACTGGAAATACATTGAGGTCACTTTCCTTCCCTGGCGATAACCTAGTGAACTTTAGCGTATCAGAGTCATAAAACCGACTTTGGTCGACGACTCTCTCCCTAGTAGGACTAAATTAGGATAGCTTCGCAGTTATTCCAGTCCCTCCGAAATTTGGGGTCGGCTGCCTGACGTTCGGGGAAGGGGAGCGACTCCTGATCATGGATTGTCCGTCGAGTTCCCCATAAATCTCTTAATATTTTTTAATAATGTGTGCTTGCGAGGCGATAGTCTTCGACATCTCCTTGATCTAAAAAATGTGCTTATCGACCATCTTCTGTATTTACTGTTCGATCTCCTTCTTGAATTGCTTGAAGTTCGCTTTGAGTTCCTCCTTCGACCACGAAGATGCTGGGTCGTGAGTGTTATTAGACTTGGACAGTGGGGTTTCGAAAATATGCATAGATAATGATAATAATAATATGCTTTAGTTTAATTTTATTTTATTTATTGTCGTGATGGTTTTATTTTAATTATTTTTTATGAATATATATTTATGCATATATATTTATGCATATATATTTATGCATATATATTTCTTAATAAATAAATAAACACAACTTTTCCTAAAAATAATTATATGTAAAGAGTCATTATTTTATGCTAGTGTATTTAAAATTCGAGGTAATTAAAAACTTCTAATGAAGATAGATAGAAAATAATATCATCAGGCAGATACTTTTTTCAACATCGTATCCAAATCCTCTATCATCTTGTTGACCTTCTTATCGTCATAACTCGTTAAAGAAATGGTCAAATGCTTTGCCTCTATTTCTCGATCGAAATAGAACTACCCTGGCACCAACTTCGAATCGTCAGTAACCGACAAGTAAGTCACTGTATCTATTCCCTCGGGGATGTCACGCAAATCTTTCTCGAATTTCTTGTGAAAGTCGGGCATGCTCGTCCGAACCCCGTCAGTGTCCACCCACCCAGGATGCATGCTATAGAAGAACACGTGGTCCTTGGGATTGCTGTACTTCTTGGCGAAATACTCCGTCATAGCCACCATTTGCCTCTTGTTGATAGCGTACTGTCTCGTGCCGTCAAACTTGTCTTCGTCCATAAAGTAATCTTTTGTTTCAAGGGCCTGCGTGAGCATTCCTCCTGAGCTCACATTTATCACTTTGGAACCAGATTGAGCTGCTCTGAGCACTGGTAAGAGCTAACGAGTAAGCAAGTAAACTCCCAAAGTATTGGTTGCGAAATTCTTTTAGAATCCTTCCGCTGTAAGCTCTTTAGCGTTCAGCATGACTCCTGCGTTGTTAACGAGGATATGCAGTTCTTTATATTTCTCTGAAAATTTTTTGGCAAAATTCAGGATATCTTTCATAACACTCATATCGCAGAGGTGCAGATGCACGTTTTCGTTTTTTGACTCCTTGATGATCTCTTGTTTAACGACCTCAGCCTTCTGTAGGTTTCTGCAGATGAGGTGGACAGTGGCTCCCCTTTTGGACAGATCCTTAGCAATGCCGAGTCCCAACCCAGCAGTGGCCCCAGTCACGACAGCAGTTTTGTTGTCGAGCCGAGCCTCAAGAGGAGTGAATGGCACCTTTCGTTTGATGTAGGCCTTCATGCCTCCGAGGATGAACTGTGTTTTCCTAATGAATTCCATGTGTCTAAATAATTGAATTTTGGTTTTATAATCTAAGATTTCCTGTTTAATTTGAAGAATAGATTATAATAATTGGAATAAGGTTTGGCTTTTCTGGGATTAAAAATTCAGATTGGACAGAAATTTCTTAAGAATATGCTATAAATCTGTTAATAGGAATTTCTGATTAACTCAAATATTGTGTAGTTTTTTTCAATAAAATAAGAAGAATTAAAATAGTTCAATTATAAAAAAGTAATTACCTTAAAATCTATTGATTATATTTTGAATTTAGTATTCTAGTTGCTAATTATTATCATTTTCTTCTTCTGCTGTCAATACATAATACTTTTGAATACTGGACTCGCGTACAATATGAAAAATGGTCGGACTCATGATAAGCAAATAACAAAAATTCCCACAGTAATATTGAATTTCGAAAAATTGAATTGACTTATGAGTATCTGTATATCAGAATATGAAAGCAATGGTTTCCTATATAAAATTACAATATGATAGGTAAAACGTGTAAATATTTTTTGTGTAAATTATATTTTTCAGCCACGTCGAAAAAACTATGTGTTTATTATTATGATTGAATTCACACACGTATGTATATTAGTATGTTATTTCTGTTATGTTTTCCTTTTATATTTTATTATACTTAGATTTAAATATTTGGTATTTAAGCTCTAAAAAACATTTTATGATAAAAGTATAATTCAATTTAATAAATACTAAATGGCAAACCTCAAACTTTATGGAAGCCTCTTGTTCTTGAGTCTTGTATTCTCTATATCAGTCGAAAAGGCAGCTGATGTGAAAGTCGTAAATATCCAGCCTTCAGACCTACCGATTCTCAGAAACCATTTCTCTGACTTGGTAATTCTTCTCTCTAATGGCTCCAACCCATATGAACAGGATTTTGCCAATCTGGCTCGACTTCTCCAAGAAGTGTATCTTCGGCCATCACGACTCATCGGAATGATCGATATCAAAGATGATACTAGCAATATGCTGCAGGGCATGTCATTGAGTTCGCCTTCCATCCAGATATTCACAAAAACCCGTAGCCACGAGTACCTTCTGGAAAACCGATCTATTTCGGGCTTCTTATCATTTTACGGCTCATCTCTTATGCCGGTGCTACCAATACAAATAGATTCCGTCAATATTCCTCTAAACACACTAGTTTTTGGGTTTTCTAACGAAACCGAATATAAGACTCACCAAAACACTTATCTGAGTTTATTTGAGGAGTTAAGCTCACTTGGAGTTGGAGCCGTGGCAGTCAATGACTCCAATGCTTATCTCAAGCTTAAAGTCAACAACTCTGAGGCTAGTTTCGTAAAGTATGTTAACTAACTAGACAACATAGCAGACATTCTTGACTTCGTCAATGTATAGACTCTTCCTCTTCTGACCGAACTGACTCAGGCCAATTATCACAGGATTTTTGGAGCACAAGGAGATGTAACCCCTAAAATATTTTTTTCATTTTATATTTCTTTCTTTCCTTGTAAATTATTTTTGTTTAGAAGCAACTTTTATTTGTGTATAATGGGTCGATGAGCGAACAAGAACGATAACAATATTTTAAAATAATTACTGCAGTTGCAAATTATAATAAAAACTATTAACTCAAATATGAACGCCTTCTATTTGCCTCGGTGAACATGGACTTTGCTAAAAATATATTCGGTGATTTTTTCGAAGATCTTGACAACTCCACCTTCAAGATATTTATCACTTGCACCGATTACATTCACTTTCAACTTTAAAGATACCTGTTCAACAAACCTCACTTGACGGAAGACTCTTTGCTATAGTTTATTTAAGATTTTCGAATGAAGCGGATTTAACCGGTCTATCGGAGTTAACGACGGCCGGATAACTTTGGTCAACATATCCTCAAGGTCGTGGGCAAAACATTTGATGAGACGATTTATAGGAGCAAGGAATCAGTTCTTATGCTGTTTTATGACTCGAAAGACCCTTCTTCTTCTGAACTCTGGAATCAAACTTTGGTGGAGTTCGAGCAGAAATATAGAAACTTCATCAAAGATAAATTAGTCTTAGGTCGGTTCGATTTAGCGCTCAATTAGCACCAGACTTTGCATTTGCAAAGTGCCCCACAACTAATACTCTTCGAAAAAAGTAATAAAAAGAAGGCAAAGAGCTACAGAGGAGAGATATCGACCAGTGCAATTTCAGAATGGGTCAAATACTGGGTTAAAGATTTGAACAGCCCAGATAACTCTGTGGATAAGCCTTTGCCACTTGGTGGACATATCATCAATCCAATCATATAGCAGTGATTAATAATGTTTTGTTACTATCTTTTTATTGTTTCCAATTTTTATGAATATTTTCTTATTGTGTTTTTTTTAGAAATACAGTGAATTTCAAAAATATACATCAATAAGTAACAAATAAATGAAATCATTTACTGATATAATAAAAAAAGATAGTTTCATCACGATAGTGTTTTCTTGAGGATATTAACAGCAGGGCAGATATGAACTGCGTTTCCAGTATATTCTCTTTGATAGTGCGAAGATTTTTCGATCGGGTTTTAGTTTGGATGGTATTTATTATCTGGTCCAAAGTTCTGTTGCTTTTACATTTTGGGAAGTTTGAAGGAATCGCTATACGACGATCGCCCAATAAACTTCAAACTCGAGCTCCTCTGGCTTTTGTCTAAAGGCGCATTTTCTGCTTTGACTTGGGCAGGATAGCCAACATAAGATTCACGGTAACTTGATTTTCCTCGCCACGGCATGCCACTACCTAATAGACTCAAGTTTTTTCTTTCCTATAGTATAATTAAACATAAATATACAAAATATACTTATAAAAATAAAAAAGAATACGCATGAAATGGTCGGAGATATTTTAGGTTGGAAATTCTGGTTGTATGTAGTCACCCCGAATAACGGTCCTCCTGTCTTGAGGTTGGACGAGTTGCGATCAATAGTAGGACCGAGACTGTCATTCTGTTATCCTGCCTTTGCGGGGTACTCTTGTCTGTAGTTAGAGGTTCGTACGACATCCCCTGCAAGCTTTGGATCCTCCATTCGCTTGACTGGTAGACACTCTATTTTACCTCGATTTGAGAAGTCTAAATTGGATTATAATAATAAAAGTAGGTGTGACGGATGTTTTAGATGGTATATTGATTAAAATATATTTATTGTCTTTACTGTATCTGTAATCAGAAGTAGGCATTCTGGATTATAATTTGACGGGATTCAGCTGGCACATATGCCTTCCACATGTGCAGTGTTCGCAGAGACATGTTTTGTTAAGATGTTTGGCCCACTGTGACTGCTGATTGATAGAGGACTCCACGAGAGTTTTATATCTGGAATCTTCGGGGTTGTTTGGAGCGGGTTGAAGTTCGTCAACTTTGCACGTGATCCGAGATTAGGAAAGTAGTTTAGTTTTCATTAAGGGGTTGTGTTTTTTTATTTATAGTTTTATATTTTTATTTTATTATATTTTTTTTTTTATTTTTTTTATTAGTAATTGACGAAATAAAATAATAATTTGTTTCAAAAAGTCAGTAAAAAATATGTGTTTATTTATAATAAACTTTATGAATACAGGAAATAAAAATATATATCTCTATATTTTAATTAAAAGACTAAAAGTTGATATATTTGCAATGTCGAAAAATATGGGTATTTTATGAGACATATTCACATGATACAATATACACTATATGTTTTTTATATACATAAAATATGAATTAAACAAGATCTACAAGTTGCTAGTTGTTTATCAAATTTTTATTGGAAATTAGTTTTTTTTATATTGCTCAATCTTCAATTTGTATGCATGAAAAATATATGTATAATAATTAATCAACCAATCTTGTTTGAATTATTCTCTTGACCATCCCGATTTTCAAAGGTTTCATTCATTTTCTAAGCATTGTTTATCCCCAAACGTAGAATACTCATAATATTCGATATGTAGGAACCCATCAGGCCCTCCATACTTATCATAAATCTCCTCCAAGGTTTGTCCTGCCTGGAGCAAGCTGTTATTAGCGAACAAATACAGACCCTCTGCTTTATTCAATTCGATTTTCTTCTTGATCACCATGATCAGTTTATAAACATTGAAGGATTTTAATATGAGTATTCTGTTATTTAGATGTAATAATAATAATAATGTATGTTTATGTTTGCATTGATACTTGTTATTCGTAATCTATTTTAGTTTTGACCGAGGTGCCTTCTTGACTATAATTGGGACTTTATCGGCGTGGAATTTCTTGATCATCTCTGCTTATTTTTGCAGCTATGATTGGATTGCTTCTTTGGACTGCATTTGTTAATGAAAGGGGTAATTTAATATTGTTAAAAAATATTATATATTTAGCTTAAAAAATAGGGAGATTATCTTTTGTATTTTATATATATAATTTTGTTCACATATTTTATAGAACTAGTTTTTGTTAGCCAAGAACCAGCCCTCATATGATTATTTTATTTGCTAATTAGAACATTCCACAATAATTTTATAGTGTTTAATTTCGTTAAAAATCGAAAAAATATTAATTTTACAAACAAAGTTTTATTGAAAAATGGGATGTACAGAGTCCAAACACACTCAGCGCCCTGTAGCAGCAGCCAAGTCCGCTACCTCTATATCAAGAATCGCTCCTACATCAAGAAAATCAATAATGGGACGATCGGTTATTATCAACGACGACAAGCCTGTTGTGACGATAAAGAAAGTGGATATCCAAAGTGAAGGAGTAACTCAAGAGAATGCTAAAGGAATGAAATATGAAGGAATAGTGATCCAACCTCCTGCAGATCTGAAGATGAATGAAGATCCTTCAAATTACGCTATAGAGAGCAGTATTGTGATTGGAAAGACACAAGTTTATGGGGATCCCTCGTTAATGATTTATGATATGGGACAGGGTGCTTACAATCCTTTGCCGAAGATCTTCACATATGGATACGGGATCACCAGTATTCCTGTCGTCGGACATAGCTCTAAAGCGACCGCTTATTGATAATTTTAAAATATCTACTTATCAGAACTTCATACGGAAAAACTTTTTTCAATAATTGTGTATATTATTAATGAAAATAGCATTTGAGTTACACCTACTGAGTGCGTAAATAAATTAGTATAATTTAAAATAGCACAGAGTTGTTATTTTTTCGCAAATTAAATGGGAGGGATAATTTAAATTGTATAAATATGAATTATCAAAAAACTTACTAAAATATATATAATTTTAATGATATTTTAGTATAAACCATAAATATTATAAAGAACTATCACCATCCACATCATCGACAATTCCACTTAAGTGTTTTTTTATCAGTCTACTACTTTAATCTTTAGTATTAAGCATTAAAATATTTGTTTAATACTTTTTTTTTATATAATATTTTTATAAATCAAATCTTTCATTTCACAAATGTAATTTTCTAGTGAAATTCTTTTGGCTCTTCATTAAAGTCATAAGGCACCAATTTGCAGTCAGGGGACACGACGGAACACAGATTCGCTCTAATGCAGCGATATCTGTTGGATTCCAACAAATAATTCAGCTTTTAGAGCGGCCCGATAAACTAAAACCTACTAGTGTCAAATAACCTTTGAGCTCCATCTCCCCAAATATTCTCCAACTAAACTATGTAATTAAGACATTAATTGTCGGATGGGTCTAATTTGGACTTCAAATCCCTCAGAGACTTTTTCATCTTCTCTTCGCATAAGCTCATCACTGTAGAGACCCAATGTTTTTTTATTGTATTTTCACGTTAAGAACTTGTTTTCAGACAGATTAATAAGAAAAGGTTCAGGTACAGCTTTTTGAATGACTAAATATCGGGAGAAGGATTGTCATGGATCTTGAAGTCTGTGAAATAAATGTAAACGCCGAGTGTCGTGACGTAGAGCCAATTGAAATTGACCATCCCATTATTATAGACTCCTGCTATAAGGTCATTGATCAGAAGGAAAAGCAAGCGGATCATGCTTAATTGAGCTCCTCCTTTACTAATCACGACTTTATATTGTAAATCTGGTCTGGAAAATACGGTTGTTTCGTTATCCAAAATATTTTTTGCTCTAACCCTATTCTTTGGGTCAATTACCACCATATTTTCCAGGAGTTACTTAAAATCAGGACCAACAGAATTGTCGATTTTTATTTCAAAGTCTTTTGTGGAAATCATCTTTTTCAGCTACTCCACGGTGCTTGCCTCCTTGCTGAAAGGCAACTTACCCTTGCAGAGCAGATAGTGAATAGTGACTCCGAGCGACCAAATGTCGACCCCTGAATTATATTATTCAGTAAAGCATTAGGGAGCTATTGTCATGGGACTACCTGCCCCTCTAGTCAGCTTGTTCTCTTTTGCCTTAAAGTAGCGTGAGAGTCCAAAATCCCCTAATTTGGCTTTGTCTTTTTTCATGAGTATGTTTTCAGCCTTGATGTCGCGATGGATAATATTATTTTTATCCAAAGCCTCGAGGGTCCATAGCATCTGGTAGGTAATAAGAAAAACCTTGTTCATCCAGCCACTTTCACGGCTTTCACGGAAACAGTGCCGTATCATTTCGTCGGCAAGAGTCCGATCACACAGTTCGTAAACGAAATTATAGTGATTTTCTGTATCAAAGCGTTCGATGTATCTGACCACGTAAGTAAGTTTCAAACTGGTTAAGCGTGAGTTAATCTCTTCCTCTCTCTTGACCAGACGGTCTACTTCTTCAGATTTATTGATTCTCTTAATGGCTACCAACTTCTTCCCGAAATTCGTAGGGGATTCGGCAATTTTGCAAAGGTATACTTGGCCAAAGCTTCCGCTGCCAATTTTATTGATAATCTGGTATCGAATATTCTTGCTTGTTAACTAATACTATTATTCGATTTACATTTATTTTTGAGTTCAATCCTGGATAATAGTTCTTTATTCTTTCAAAAAAATAATAGTATATGTTATTTGTTAAAAAGAGATAAAGTTTAATAGAAAAAAAATATGAACGATTTTTTTTTTTTAATCATCCTAAATCGATTTAGCATTTTTTAGCAAATAAAATTAAAATAAATAAAAATGATAAAGTTTTACCTAATCATTGATATTGTATTTTTTTATATAAATAAGCAATTTAGCAATTTTAAAAAACGTTATTACATATATTTAGCTAATTAAAAAATAGATAACGCATACATTTTTTAGATCAAATAAATATTACATTACCAATGCATCGCCAATTGTGTCATCTAGGCGGATTGAACGATAATACCTAATTACTTATGTTTTCATCTGAGGACATCTATACAGATAGTGTTCTAGTATTTGTCATTTTTTCGAGACTCATTTAAGTGTTATGAAAGATCACTTAAGAGGAAAGAAGTCCCTTTGCGAAATATTATTTAGTTTTCGCTTGATCTAATTCAAATTTTTTAAAAAATAGTATATCAATTGATTTAATAGCTGGTTGGTTGCATTAGAAATTCATCCAACTTATGTTCAAGCAGAATAATAGGCGTCACTCAATGATCAATTACTTCATAAATAATGATGCTTTCTTTCAAACATTTAGACTAAAAATGTGTGAAATTTATGGATAGAAGAATAAAATGGCAACAAAAAAAAAAGATATATGACATCGCGTGTAGTTAGATAATAGTATGGGATTCATATCTTTCGTCGTTGGACATCATTCCAAAATCATATTAATAATCGCATGTAAATATATTTTCAGATAGAACATAATAATTATTGAGGGAAAATATATTTTTATATATGTACATTTTAATCAATATCACTAATATCTAAATCTGCCAGTGTAATTGCCGTCTGGCGATATTGAATAGTCGTCAGAAGACCCCAACCCTCCAGATCCTCCTCGATTGCTCAACTGACTCGTCCCATACTTCTTGGTTTCGACTCCCCGCTGCCTGGTCAGATAGTTGCTGTCGTGCTGGATCAGCGCCTCCACCTCTCTGTTTTTCTCCTCGTTGTGTCTCCGCAACAGCTATATATTTCGGTAAAGCTATCTATTCTGCTGCTTTAAAACATCATTCTCTTATTGTAAAGCATTCATCTATCTCCGAAGTGATTAGTTCCGAGCAAGGAGTCCATTCATTTATTATTTAATTGCAGTTGATGTTTTTTGGTAAGCCGATGAGGAAGCGAATCCTGCTGCGGACTCTCGGTAAATAGGGACTTCCACGGGCACTTAAATCGGGACTTGCACGGGAATCTCCACCTTCCTGTCAATGTACACAGGCCTTTCGTAATATTCTGGTACGTGTACCGTCCTGATCACCTCCCGAGGCAGTGAATTATACTGCTCAAAGCTGCTCTGAATTAAAACTTCGACTTATCTATTTTTTTCTTCGTTATGCCTCCTCAAGACTTCGATGTTCGCATAGAGTTCTCGGATCTGTAGACTCTGATGCTAATTTTCCCTACAGACCTGATTCAGCTCCTCTGTCAATCTCGCAACTTTATTATTGGCGATAATTAGTTCTGCTTCAGCTTGATTGTTCCTAACTTAGAATGGTCTGTCCACATATACTGGGACTTCAATCGGTACCTCCACTGGCACCTCGATCGGTCGCTCGACCATCTTGTCCACATAGATTGGCTTGTCTACATAGACAATTTTTTCTATGTATTCGGGGACAGTCACGGTCTTTATTATTTATCGGGGAACTTCCTTGATTACCGTCTTGATCACTTCTACTGGTACCTTTTTCTATACTTATATGTACTTAGGAATCTAGACTGTCTTCTAAACTACTCGTTCAGGGCCTGGGATGTACTTGGGTACTTATACTCTCACTTCCACAATCTTTTCAACAGGCACTTGCTTGATCACCTCTACTGGTCGATCGACCACCCTCTCTACAATTTGTGGGGGCCGCGCTCTCTCCAATGCCAACTTCTCCTTCAATCCCATGACCTCCATTTCGAGTTTATGCCTCGCAAGATCGAGATCCTTGATTTTCCTTTAATCTTAATTTCCTTTTCTGTCAGCATGTGCGAACATTTCCATCTGCATTTTAAGTTTATCTCTCTCCTTCTCAACCAAATTGAGCTGGTCGGTGAGTCTGCTAATTTTCTTAAACAACTTCTTCAAACATTATTTGTCGCCCTCGTCCTTCTCGATTCTGATCTCAATCTATTTATCCGGACATTCTCTCCTGGGAGGAGGAATAAAGGGCTGGTTGAGGGTGCGGTTTTATTTTTGAGGAACATCGATTGGACAAAATTCCTCCACATTTTTCAACAGATGCGTTCTAGACACAGTCGATGCTGCACGGTTGCTTCTCGAAAAGCTTTCAACAGGATCTATCTTACTCTTCTTCTTCACCTATTGATCCTTCCTCACCCTTTTTTCTAAGATGATCGGCTGTTGGAACTGCGGTGGCGGTACCAGTTTATTCTGGCATGATTGAATATGCATCAAGGTTTGTCGTCGCTGAGGGTTCGGGTTGGGAACACCTTCGTTATTGGCATTAGGCGTCTCTTCGATCATTTTTTTTATATCATCTAATCTGGCACGAATATTCGATTGACTCATTGTTATATTTACTATATCTATGTTTTAACAGCTAGATGTTATGTTATTTATAATTTTTTATAAATCCTATATTTTAAATATATAGATAGATATTACTGTGTTAATGGCTAATTTTATATGAAAATAAACAAGTTAAATTAATATATTGGTAATTTTAATTTTGATTTAGGTCAGTTTTGCTTTCTTAAAAAAATAATGATGTCGAAACTTAAATAAAAACCCAAATAAATAAATATAATTATTCAAGAAGCTTGAAACTTAATAGGGGAAAAATAATAATAATATATTGATTGAGTATTTAAAAAAATAATAATTTATATTTTTGGATGGCAGCAAGAAAACAGGCCATTAATCTCAGAAGGGAAGAGCTTGAATAAAACAGGAAAAAAATAGTTGAAAAGCCAAATGCATCGAGAACCAGTAACAACGACACCACTATCGAATCACCTATCAAACAAAAGGTCTACCAAGTATCTCATATCAATCGCCCTTTTACTCCTCCAATCTCTTCAATTTCTTCTGACTGTCTACGAGCCAACCCTCCAAACTGCGAATCGGTCCATAAAACCAATAAGCACTCAAACGATGCTGATGCAGGCTTCAAAAGCAGTCCGCCAAAAAATAGAAAATCTCGAAGACCTTATAGTGCTCATCATTACCTTAATAACAATTGTCCATTTGGGACACCTTTAAAAAAGGAGCACACAGAATTAACAAAGACTCTGTTAAAAAATAACAGTGCCGTTTGTTCAACAGCAATGAGTCCAGGAAATCCCTAAACTATTGATGTATCATCATTTAAGGCCAGACTATAAGTAGTCCAAAGAGTTGAACAGTATTCGAACAGACTCGGAAAATTCGAGAGTCCAAAAATTTCAAAATTTATGAAAAGGTCATTAAATTATATCCGCAGATGCAGTCTGGAAGAGGATCAAAGTACACCATTCGTCACTTTGACGCAAGCTCCAATAGTAAATTCTCATCTGACGAAATCCCACAAGAGCATATTAGATATCTCAGACAACAGCTTCGTA
Source organism: Halesus radiatus (assembly GCA_022606495.2). Taxonomy (NCBI): domain Eukaryota; kingdom Metazoa; phylum Arthropoda; class Insecta; order Trichoptera; family Limnephilidae; genus Halesus; species Halesus radiatus. Next base: position 27,704 of record JAHDVE020012232.1, on the reverse strand, counting down.
ACTCAGAACAAGTCTGTCCACCAAACAGCCTACCAAGTACTTGCACGTAACCGCAATTAATCCTCTTCACCACTTATAGTGGTGAATCCGGGTCCTATCCTAAAGAAAGTCTACGAATCACCACCACGTGGCTCGATCTTGCCAGCCAAATAATAGATAACGCATCTAGTTGATATTAAAAATGGAAATAGCAAGAGTGAGGATGGGCCACTTGTGAATACCACCAGCGAGAATGTAAGGGATAAACCGATACCAGACATATAGATTTACAAATTTTCCAGACTCAGGAGATACTACCACACAAAGTATTAAAAAATTGAAGGTTGCTTGCAAGGCTAGAAGATTTTGTTTTCTGCAGCGAAAAAACAGTCAGAAGCACCGAAAATAAATTATGAGCTCTCTCCATGGTGAAAAAAACTTACATTTGTTTCTAATTAAGACAAAAAAATAATGATGTATAGATTAATTAAATAATATATGAAACTCTTCATATTTTTTTTATTAGCCAAAGCCAGCGAAAAATATGAGCCCCTTACAATTACTAACTTTGGATATGATTCATTAAATAATCAATAAATAATAAAAAAAAACATCTTAATTTGGATGCACAAAATACTTAATTTAAAGTAGGCTGGCTATCATTTCATTTGATATATTTTTATAAATACACATTTTCAATTGTTTTTTTTTTTTTTTTTACTGATATTATTTTATTGTAAAGGCGGATATTCATTGATTAAAAAATGTATTTAAACAATCTAAAGTATTTAGTTTTTTGGAAACATACACATCCAAAAAATATATTCCGATAATAATATGTATAGATATACATATTATTATCATGGATAGGAATCTCTAGATATAATAAGGAAGTCAAACCTGGGAATTACTTAGAAATTAACTTATCAGTCTGAGAAGAACAGTCATCCACTGAATGCAAGGACGATTGTTTGGATCACAGTCAACTAACCTCAACGCCATCAGCACGAGTAGATCTGCGATGTCAGTTCGATAGTGTCCCATTGTTGATCGGCACTTTTAAGGAACAACTCTCAGCCGGTTCAGATATGTATTATGTTTGAAGTCCTTCAACATCGCTTGATGGGCTAAGAGCCTTCTATAGTTAAAGAGATCTTCGAAGAAGAGAGTTTCAAAGAGCGTAACTCCAAAGGAAAAGTTGTCTGACCTTATCAAAAGATTCAGACTTAATTATTTAGTAGATTTAGAAAACCCTTTGTGTTTGAATCGCTCGGGTGCTACATAGGGCATTGTAAACCCCAGTTCGTTGTTAGAAATCACATTGAGAGTGTCCCAGATGTTCACGCCAGCCAATGTCAACTTCTTTCTCAACATCACCGACTCTCCGAAATCAGAAATTCGGGCGATCAAGCCAGGCTACATTAGAATATTTCCAGGCTTGATATCATTATGAGTAATACCAACATCTTTAAGGAATCCTAACCCACAGGCTATCTGGCCAAGCACCACAACCTTTCCGGTGAGGGAATGGGTCCTCGACCTGTAAAATGAATACGATTGATACTATTTCAAGGCGTAGTAATTCATTAGTATATCAGTGGAGAGGTTGCCTAAAGGAGCACAATACATTTTCACAATGTTGGTGCAGCTGAATTCAGCTAATGCTTGAAATATTTTAAATTAGTGGATAACACGACTATCTGAACTATAGGTAAAAAAGTTTACCTTCGCTTAGTTTTTTTATTATTTCAGTTTTACGAGCAATCATCGTCGTGATGACTTCAGATTTGTCGTTGGGAAGTGGCAGCATCTCTCGCATTTTCCATTTTTTGTCGAGGAAATAGGAATACGTGGTTTTGCCTCTAAAAACTCTGCAGTACCCTCCTTTGCCGCATTCTACCCATGGGATATTAGCTTCCTGATAGATTGTGATGTCTGCAAATAGGTTGGGTCTTTCTACGGGAGAAACGGACTGATAAGAATTATCTTTTAAGTATATTTCTTCGATATCCACTGAGTCTATGAGAAGCTATGGGATATCGGGTTGCCATGAGGAAAACACTGGTTTTGCTAAGTCAAAGTTCGAAGTACTTTCAGTAAATTTATCCAAGTAAGCAGCCAGTGGATGAGAAACCTATTCATTTAAAGCAATGTCTTATATTTTACACAACACTCTTTCTGAATCCACTTGCACAATTTTTTAACTTTTGTTCATTAAGCTTAAGATCTCGTTCTCTTCACGAGAAAATTGTGGAAACTAGGGTTTGCTTGTGTTATCATCTTTTACTTGCGCAAGATGCCTCAAGAAATAGTTTTAATTTATCATACATTTTCTTTCACAATCCATAATTTTAGCGGCTGCCTCTATAAGCTTAACAGTGTTGTTGTTTTCACTGAAAAACCTTCGAACCGGAGCTTTTGACTTTTTTTGATAATGTTTGGAAAAGCCTTATGGTAATTCTCCAAGGACCTAAAGAATTTTGAAAATGTTGAAACGAATTATTTCAAATTCTGAATCATGGAGTAACTTCGTCTTTTAGTTCGTCTATTATAACGAATATTCCTTAATCCTGCTAAGGATATCTTGTTTTTTGCATGTGGTCCAGCTGGTTTGAATAACGATCTCTCCTGAAATCGGGTTTATTATAATTTTTCCAAAACGAATACCTGAATTCAATTAATTTAAAAATCTACACATTGAGAGTGTCTGGCGACGGTTTGCCAACCTGAAAGGAATCATGTTTTTGAGGAGCTTCGTGTTCCTGGTGATAGATGTCCTTTTTAAGTTGATGAGTAATGAGGAAAAATAGGATAATTCTATGGAAAACGGTTTCGGGAATTATAGCTTCTGGCCCAAAAAAGAAAGCAGGAAAGCTCCTTACATAAGTTTGATAGGTTGACTGTATTTGTTGGGAATGTAGGAGATGTTGAAAGGAGGAAGGAGGTTGCACTTAAGATTTCGAATAAGGGAATGCATTTAAGTCTGTCGTTTGATGAGTCCTTTTTCGAGTGATTTGGCTTGGGCTTTCTTCATATTATAACTTCTGGTTTCAAGATTCAATTCAAAGATCGAGTTAAAATGAAATAAAAACATTTTTTTATTATTATCAGAGTTGCCGGATTTGTGCTTTAGTTAGGTTGACAATCCAGTTGAAACAATAAGATGTCTGTATATCTAGAACGTAGATTCCCTTGATTAAATGAAAAAATTAATAGGTAATATCGAAATGTATTTTATATAAATTTATGTTTTTCTCTAAGAATAATTTATGGGGAAAATTAAGTTGGGGGAAAAAAAAACATATAACAAACAATCCACTTTATATATTTTTTACGAACTATTTTTATAAAAATATTATTTCTTCCTTTGCGTATTCTAGACTCATCATTGATTTTTTATAATTTTTTCCATAACACCATTTCTTGGGTTCTCTTGCCTATATCTATTTGATTTTTATAAAAAAATATATATTGCGTTTCAAATTTAAATTAGTTTGACCAAAAATATTAGAATTTAAAAACCCAGTGAAAGTAAAGTAAATAGCCTCTGTCTCCGATCACCCAATTTTTGAAGCCTGATTCAATTGAACACTTGTTCGGTCATATCCTTTTGGGTATTGTGTTGCGGTTTGAGGCTATTGTCAAATTTAGATAAATTGAATTAAAACAGAAGAATTTAAAGTCAGAAATAATTTTTGGACAATACTTTTCTTGGGAAAGTTAATCATTTTGCTTATTTTTTACTAGACAATATTAATATGACAAATAAGCAGCATGAAGATTAATGACACATTCCACATTTTTTTTATAAAAATTTCTTTCTTTATGATGAACTTTAACTTATTTAAGCGTATTCAGTAAAAATTATATGTTTTTTTTTTTTTTTAAATAATAATGAGGGCTTCTAACATTAAAAAGAACAGCACAATATAAAAGTTAGTTCTTATACAATCTATATATATTTAAAATATTATTATTGTATTATTATAGAATACCCTTTTATTTAAAATATATATCCATCTCGAATAAATTGTCCACAACTGTAATAGAATGTAATTTATTGTTTTTTATTGTTTAGCTTTAAAAAAACTGGTCCGACTTTAGCAAAGTGTTACTAAGAAAAATAACAAAAAAAACAAAGAAATAATTATTCATATTGAAACATAGTATATTTTGTCATCAGATCATTCCCTAGTATGTTCCGTAGTCGAATTTCTACATTGTGATCCCTTGCTCAACAATTTTCATCAGTTGGCTTCCTCGGTGCTGATAGTAGCCTGGGCAAAGATGTACTAGCCATTATTGTCTTGGGCTTGGCAGAGGACAACGACCTCCTCGCCGAACTCCACGCCATAGAATATATTGATGTTTCTGCAAGTCTTGGAGAAGTGATGCCCCCTGACGAGCTTGCCGTCTTCATTGCCTAAGTGCGTGTCGAGTACATGGAGCATCCATGCATCGAGATCCAGTTTGCCATTTTTATATGTTTCGGAGTAGTTCTCCTCCACTTCGGTGCTTGCGTGTTGGCATAATGATTTAACTTGGATAAATTCCATTTGGTGTTGTTTATGTAGAATTATATTTTTAAAATGGTCAAAAACTTTAAAGAATATGTTTTTTTTGAGGGTGATGTAATTTTTGAGTTTTTTTCTTGCTTGATATTTTTTTAATTGCTGATTGAGAAATTAAATATGTATTATTAATAAAAAAAGATAAAAAATATATAAAGAGATAATAAATAAATATTTTTTAATTATCTTATTTTTTGCTTCCTATAGCTGAATTGACCAGAATAGTAATAATAATAATAATAATAAAAAAAACAATGCTCTATTCAAAACAAAAAAAAACGACATTTCTATAGAATTTAAATATATTTTATTTATTTTTATACATCTTAAATTAACTAATTACAGTTGAAAGTATATGAATAGAAATTGATAGATATATATAAATAACAGAAATTGAATAAACGATCATCACATGAGGGAACATCTGTTCCCGCTCTCCTTAATTCCCACAAGGTATTCTTCATCCTCTGTCTACTTGAAGGTGGTCTTGAACACCGCCAAGACCGGCCGATGATCGCTCCCCATAACGGCGCTATCGCTGTTGTACTAGATTTGTTTGGTTTAGTTGCGAGCGGACCTGAAGAATATCCTGTCCGTCCACCCCGGAACTCTCTTGTTGCTGTACTCGTCCTTCGTCGTATTCATCTTGTAAGTTGGAGGGAAACGGATCTCCCCTTCCTTATACTCCCTTCTGAAACCTTTGAGATCCTGCTGTTGGATCAGCTGGTCTTTATACAAGCAATTCATATAGTAGAGTTTTTTATCGAGATTAAGTTCGCGAGCTTGCTACATAGTAATATCCAGGCGGTAGTTGAGGTCGCCGAATAAGAATATATCGTCAAAGGCGTCTCCGTTCATCAAACGATCAGTTATAAATAGAAGATCCGCGTTTCTCCTGCCGGTTTCATCCTGATAGGGTTGTAAGTGCATGTTCGAAAACAGAAATCGACGAAGTCCCACATTAAATTGGATATCTATAAAAAGCAAGTATTTATAAATTTTGATTATCGATATATTAGAAGACATACAATAGAATAGGTAATGTATATTTAATTTTTAGTATTTATATATTTACATATGGCTCCTTTGTTTCCAACAATCCCACAAAACCCCGTTTTCACTTGGTCGGTTTGCGGAGGAGAAACGTACTTGTACAGGTTGGTTTTGATGTAGGCAGTCAGGTGCAGTCCCTGTAGCACTGCGGAGGATATTCTGACATGGGTAGCCCCCAGGTTCTACACGAGCTGGGTTTCCCAGGATTATTTAGACTAGCAGAAAAAAGCTGTGAATAGTGACCGCTGGCATTACTGGGTACCTACATTAGTTGAATAAACGAAAGAATATTAAAGGCGAATTGGGGTTCCTACCTATGATTATGAGATCGTGGTTTAGACGATCATCTTTGAGTAGAAGTTGCAAGTTCTTTTCAGAAGGTAGTGAACCCATCAGATTCCAAGTAATTACGAGAATCGAGAGAGGGTGTTCGTCCTTCGCAAATTTGGTAAAAATAGGATCTAACTTAAGTCCTGGCGTCAGTTTGCTGGTTTCTTTGCTATTTAGACGGGTGTCGGACTTTTAGTATAGGTTAGAATCTATTTTTTTCATTGCCACAAGTAGTTATATATAAAATAGAGATATTATTATTGTTATATTATTTTATAAATTGAATAAACGTTTTTTTTCTCTCTTTCTGGATTTTTATTTTTTCTATCTTTTCTCACTATATTATACGGGATAGGAATTACCTCTTCTCGTAAGAACTAGCTATTGCGAAAATTTAAAAAATGAGTTAGCATACACTGTTTATCAATAATTTCGATAAGTTTTTTAAAACCAGGCGATTGTGAATAGTTTATATGCCTTAAATCTAGTTATTTATAAGTAGAAACACATAGCAATCTAAACTGTTCAAAATAAAAGTGATCCTTAATAAATGAAAATAGTTTTCTGGGAATATAATCAATAATACCACTTAATATATGTAGTATATGCAGATGTATAGACTTATTGACCAATAAATAATTTAATGAAATTACTAATATATCAAATATTTTTGATGATCTTTATTCTTTCTTAATCATTCTCTTACGATTTCCTTATCAAAATCCATAGAAATACATGGCTCCTGAATAAATCTATTGTTATGCAATCGTTGATATTATTCAAGGTTTGAGCTTACAGATACATTGTATTGAACCATAATAGTGTTCATCATTTATCAAGTGCTACAGAATAGTAATAAAGAATCTTTTAATTTAGATCAATATTATTTGAATTAATTTACCTCATCAATTTCCAAATATGAAAAATCTAACGATTACAATTTATCATTGCTTTTTTTATATATCGAGCAGATGTATCTTAATTTTTTTATACGATACACTTCATAAAATAATCATTAAAACAATTTCACATATTTATTCTTTATTGTTCACAATTTCTACAAATGAAAACAAAAAACAGGATTAAGTTAATAAATAAAATAAGCTAATCATTATTTCTCTTGAAGAAGCAAAAGAGTCAGAAACGAAAGTGATTCCCCTCATATCTGATATTTGTTTGTGATGTGTATATAGTCAACTATGATACTACGGGGACGGCTCCGTCTAGCCAACCACACTTCGGGATACTCTTGAAGATAAGTCTAGCTGTTTCGGTTAGTCATCATCACGATAATTTCGTTGAAGGTGCGGCCTTCGTGCAGGAAATTGCAGCGAGATCCGTATTTGCAGGTCATTGTGCAATGGAACTGTTTACAGTGCCTCGTGCGTAGTTTCGACCCGAGATTTCCATTGGCGGTGCAAAGCTAGCGAGAGCCATGGGCGAAACAGCATCTCTAACCGTAAAAACAAAAGCCATAGTCTACAAAGTTGCGGCAGAGTTCCATCTTGGCTTTTAGTTTGGGTGAGAGAAGGATAGTTGGTGTGGTCTGTAGTTTTTAAGAAGATGAGACTGTGGACATTGTACTTGAATGATCCTCAGCAATTTCGAGGGAGTTGGTAACTTGACTCATTTTGGTTGAATGACAAGTGTTGATATTTATGGTTTTCCAAGTTATTGGCGTTATATTCAAAGTTAGGTTGGTTTCTTTGTTTACTGATCGATCGTAAATACATTTATAATATCTGTATATTGTTAATTTGAGTATTAGGAATTAAAATAAGTTTATAAATATATTTATTAAAACTCAACAATTTATAAAATATAATATATTTTTAAAAATAATTATCTGATTTATATTATAAAAATAAATTAAATGTGTCAGGTATAAATATAAGTTATTGGAGAATTATTTAGGGCCAGTTATAGCTCTGAAATATTTTTAAAAATTCGTTATTTCTTTCATGGGGTTGGGAAAAATTGTTTAACAAAAATATCTCATTATTTTTAAACTATGATTTTAAAAAAATTATAGTAGTAGATACTTCTTGTGGATATGTTTACAAAAAACTAGAGGCTATTATAAAAAAATTATAATTTCTAATTTTAGTCATTATTTGAAACTATATAAAAATATTCAATCCATATTTTTAAAAATATTCAATGGGTCAACCGTTAGATAAATATGAGCAATCATTTTTGTCCTTAATTTTTAAGAAACACTTCTTTCCGACTCAAACAACATTTACGTGTTTAAAGGAAACTTTTTTTATTAGCAAATGAGCACATTGAATCGAAATATTTTTTAAATAAATGTTTTGATCGTATGTTGATAGTAGAATAGATATATTATAAATATAGCTATCAAATATAATAATATCTTTGAGGATATTTCGCGTCTTCTATTTAAATCGATTCCAAATCATAATATAATTATTATAAATATTTAAAAAAAAAATGTCCAACTATAACCAATATTTGCATCCTCGATATATTGTCCTCCACCAAAAAATACGAACATCGACAACTTATGAGTTAGCCAGCATGACCAAATAGCTTTACGAGTACGCAACTCTTGTGAGAGACCAGGATGCGGTCTATGAGTACATGGAAGAGAATGGCATCGATGTGGCCAATCCATATTTTTGGATTGCCAAAGCCCGATTTGCACAGAGACAAATAGGCTATGAGGCTGCCGTTGAGATTATCGACAAAGCAAAAAACATTTCGATCAATAAAAGGTACCATTGTATTTGCCGATTTCAAATTTATTATTCCATCGACTGATGGGCTATAAATAGATAATATTTCGAATTTGCCTATGAATTTTAAATATCGCATTTTTTTATATCTTTTCTAATGATAATCAATGATTCTTGCCAATAATTTATGGATACCTCTATACTAATTTATCTATCAATATTTTTTTTAGTGATAATGAATACATAAACAATCTGAAAGAGTACGAGAAATAACTAACAGTATTACTGGAACAAGATATAAAAAAACTCAAAAATCATGCATCAGGACAACTTGCTATTCATGCACATGAGAAAACATCAACACTTACTTATTTGACATCTGATAATAATTCAGACCTCAATTACTTGCACAGCCAACAAAACTCAATGAATCTTTGCTAATTACTTGAAATTTACAATCAACTACTCTCCAAGCAGTAGAAATAAACGACTTTAAAACGCTTATATTAGCTCCAACTTACAAAACCTTGCTCCTTTCTGTTTGAAAAGAAGTAAGTCTTTGAAGACTTAGTGCATCAACACGGGTTGAATATGATGCAAAAGCAGGAAAACTAGCAGGAAACAAAAGGAAAGGGGAACACGGACATCACGAATAAGTAAAACGATGAAAGTAATACTATTATCAATTGTTTAAGTTTTATTACTCCCATCAAACACAGCCCAAGAGAACTAGCTTTACTAGATAGTGCTGAAATTTTGAAATTAATCCATCATCAAAAACCAGACAGTCCCAACTTCGGAAGAATGCGGAGGAAACAAACAACAACATAGAATACTTTGTCTCCCATCATATTCGAGGAAAATGGGATCAATGTGTTAGGGAGGCAGTCAATCGAACAATGCAGAAGACATCCCCAACGTACGGAGTACTTATGTGAATTATCATTCCAAATAAAAAAAAGTTAGACTTTCTAATAAAATGTGCGTGATATGGACTAGTATGATTACACCATAGGCAAATCATATGATAGTCAAGTCGAATCAGTCGAAGTGACTATCAACGAATAGTCTTTCCATAATTTCATCATCGAGATCCAGAGAGAATGCGAAAGCGCCATGACTGAAAATGTTGGAATCTTTGGAAAGGGTGACAATAGTTTGAGTACGGGTAATAATAATTTAAGCTGGAACCAGTGTGGAGATGAGACTGATTACCATTCTAACAATAATTCTAAAATAAAGCAAAGGAATAAATAGGAAAGATGTGCCGGAAACTTTGTATCGGAAAAGAAAAATAGATAAGTGCTGAAGAATCGACTCGATAAAATCTATTAAGGATTCGGCTAAGAAGATGAGAATATTGATAAGAATGTTAACAAATAATTGTAATTATTGCTCGACATGTCATTTTCTGAATCCAAACTTCACTTTCAAAAGGCATCTTTAGCCTATAAAAATGCCTGATTTTATTGATGTTAAATTTTATTATAAACGAGTCACTTCATATAAATATTTTTTTAAAAAAAATCAATGTGAATGAAAATATCCATTTTAATGGCAATCTAGTTTTTGATAATGTATTAGCAATAAAATAAAATAATATTTGGGAGTATTTTTTCATTATATTATAATTACCTTAAGTCATTTTTCACTTTATTTAATATTGGGATAGGTATTACAAATAAATACAACTAAATATATTGAGCGTAGGATGTCAAAAAGATAACTGTCTTCAAGTCCAACATTTCAGGACCCTTCGAATAATACTCAGCCTTCAGTCCTGACAAACTTATATGCCGATATGAAAGGGAAAATGAGTAAATGGGAAGATCTGAAGTAACATTTTTTATTATAGCAATAATTATCAATGACCCAAACATAATACAACTAATATTTTATCCATTCGTAGTAAAGAGTTTAAATCGAAACAATAATCCACATTCCTGAGTACGTTCATGAAGATCATGGATAAGATGGGGGAGGAACTTGCCAAATCAGAAGAGAAGTACAAAAATATCGACATCGAGATCAAGAGAGGGGAGAGATGCATGCAACTCGATCGGGAGGTATACTTTTTAAGGGAGCAGTGCCTTCACATCAACCAGGAGCTTAACAAGTCAAAATCAACAATTTCGCAACTGAAGTTAGAAATCGAAGTTTTAAAAGAGGAGAATATCGCGATGCATGCCGCCATCTTCAAAAAAACTCAGTAAACAGTGTTTCTCCAAAAAAAAATATCATCCTCTGCTCTTGATCCAGAAAGAATATTTAGCAAACCGCACACTGCAATCGGTTTTGATAAAAACAGTATGTTTCTCTCATAGAAATTCAAGAAACAAATCACCTCCCCCATGCAGATTGATCGAAGCATTCTTGATGAAAAATCTATTGAGATAGAACAAGAAGATGAAGCCCTTGCTGGCCTTGTTAACAATCTGAGATCTGAAAGCTCTGACAAAGGGGTAAGGTTCCTAAAATAGTTTCTAAGACAAGAAGTTAAGAAATAAAAAATAGTCAATAATATTGATAACCCTCGAGCTAATAATAACAGCAATGGCTTCTTTTCGGTAACTGACAGCCACCAGCTCAAGAAGTATAATAAAAGCTAGTCGATGAAGCATTCCAACATGAGTGTGATGAATAGCCACATAGTCGAGCCTCTCTACTCCAAGACGTCGAACAACGAGCTGCTTGAACTCTGGGAAGATTGTGTAAAATAGCTAAAGATTCGGGAAATGAAAGGCAACAACATCAAGTTTCTGGCTCGATAAACCAAATACAAACTACTAGAGGCGTTTATGAGTTCTGAGCGCCTGCTGGAGTTTATTCGCCGCAAACTATCCAAGGAGAAGTGCTGCAGTAATTGGAACTGCATTAATAACTTTGATAGTCAACCGCCAGCCACCAGTAGAAAGTAGGCAACAGCAAACCCCAAATATGGTAATCAGGACCGAAATCGGATCTCGACCGCGGCGGAGATGAGCCGCCCTGTGCTTCATAGATTTAACAAGTACAGACTAAGTCAGCCACGTCGTGTCATTAGTGGATACCACTAAAATTAGTAAAAACATGGAACCACAAAGAATAGTTTACACAATTATAACTGATCATTATTGTTTTCGATTGGAGATATTTATATGATGTTTTTGATATAGTTATTATTTTAGTTGCGTACTTAATTATTTATTTAATTAATACAGGTCATTCATTGGTCATCATCATATTTATAGTATAAAAAATGCTAACAAAACATAATTATTATATAAAATGATATCCAGAGGGTTATGAAAAATAAAATATCAAAAATGATTAATAATCTCTGATGGTTTTTTAATAATTTTAAATAATCTATTTTTTGAAAGATAACTAAATCCTATTTATTATGGCATTGCTAATCAACATAGGAAGATATTCAAATATCTGTTGATGAGAATCAAGTCAGTAAAATAAAATAAAAAGATAAACAAAGGATAAGGATTGATGATAAGTATTTGATTTATTGGTCATATCATTTTACAATACAAATAAAGAAATAGTAGTCAAGACAAGTTTAAATTTTCTCAAATTTGTATAATTCCAAACATTAACTAAGTAAATAATTTATAAATTAAAAATAAATATAAATATATCCCTAGTTATTATAAATCTATTACAAGGTATCAACCTAAAAAAAATAATAATAAAAAGCAACATATTTTTTTTTAATATATAGGCCATATTCTTCACTTCTACCTTTGTTTCAATTCTATTCTTCCTCGATCCTCATCACTAAAACACTCCATCAGACTATGCGTTCGAACTCCGAGGAAGTAGCCAATAGTAATTTTTCGCCCACCCGAATAGATTCTTCACTTAAGAAAGCAATAGTCCTTGACAAAGTTACACAGGTGCTCAAAGAAGAGCAATAGAAAGCCAACCAAGGAAAAGAACATTACAGTTCGTCTGCCATAACTAGGCCTTCCACCGCTGTATCTTTCATTCACTCCTCCTTGAAGCCTCGACAAAGTTCCATCGATTTCAGCCAGCGAGTCTCCTTTAGATTTACTCATCCTTCAGCCTTCGGCATCTCTCAAAGTGAAATATAATAGGAAATTCTCAAGGAGGTACTTAGTACTCTGAAAGTCGGTTACAGCTTCACGAAGCACTCTCCTAACACTTGGGAGCCCCATGACAAAATTGTGTATTTGACCCAGGACGAACAGTTTCTGGCCTGGAAGACAGTGGACAAGAAAGATTAAAAGAAGATAGCGCTGAGGAATATCAGGAGCATCGAGGTCGGGAAAATTGGACCTGAGTTCAAAACCGACAATAACATTAAGTGCGTTGACCATTGCGTATTCTTGGCTGCTGTGGAGAGGAATCTGATGTTTGAAGGTGGCAATCAAGAAATCGTTCAGAAATTCGCCGAGGAGTTAAGGTTGAGTGTAGTTAGCTCCATGAAATTCAGATTGAAAAGTTATCAGGAGTGAAAACAATATTATATATATATATATTCATCTAATTGATATAGGCATCGTTTAAAAAAAATGTCTCTGGTGTTATTTTTTTTTTTTCCTGTCATAGGAATTTTGTTTAAATTCAGAATATCTATATTTCATTATTATTAATAGTTGTTGTTTTCCATAAACTATGTGGAAAAACAAAAATGGCAATAGTCTGTTTGTTTATTTCAATGCTCCACGAAAATCATAGCTGAGGGAGACTTTTTGAAAACAAATGAAACACATCTTATTAGTACTTTTTCTTTACTTCTTCAGATAAAAACAATGAACCATTTTCTAAAAAAACAATTAACTCTAAATACATATTTTATAAGTATTTTGTCAATTGGAAGGCTATTTTTGTTAAGATGTTTTTTTTTAGTATTATCAAAATAAATTAATAAAATATTTTTTAATAAATAATAATCAACAACAAGTACAGAAGTTACCATGTCAAGAGGAACCCCTGCCTTCGGTCGAAGACACACCAAAACACACACTCTCTGCAGGAGATGCGGCAAGATGAGTTACCACATCCAGAAGTCAACATGCGCCTCATGCGGCTACCCTGCTGCCAGGCTTAGAAAGTACGGCTGGTCCCTGAAAACCAACCAGAGGAGAGGCCCAGGAACCGGAAGGCAGAGATACGTCAAGACCATTCCCCGTTTGTTCAAGAACCAACTCAAAAACAGAACCTGATCCACTATGGAGATGTGATTTTTGGATAGACATATCAACAAAGATATTTAAATTGCCGAACTTTAATTTTTTATAAAAAATGATAATATGATATTCATTGTATTGTCCTTGGTCGAAGGATAATTTCGCTATCATTTTAGTCCTTCAAGTCTAAACAGCTTGTAATTTCTTTTTCTGAAGATGGGTGTTGTACTTTTTGATTTTCAGAATGACATATCTCTAAAAATTTAAAATCTTATTAAAATATATATATAAAAGACGAGATTCTATTGATCGTCAACATTAAAAAATCTTATGTATTTTTTGTGAAAAAAGATAGAATTTGTATCGGATCTAGCAAAATAAGATATATTTACATAGTTAGATATTTTAGAATTTTAGTCATACTAAGGTTTACATACATATATCTATATTAGATTATTATTAATAAAAAATTAGATATCTTATGTTCGTATCAAGACGTTCCTTTGCCTGGTTTTCCAGTCTCCCATCTTGGGCAACAGTCAATCCTGTGTCCCTCAGTGGCAAACATCCACACATCGTCGAGAGCATCATCAATGGCAACACTTGCCGCACAGACAACTTCGCTAAGGTCATCGACCCCCTCAACGGGGAAGAATTCATCAACGTCTCCAAAATCGATGGAGCTATGGAAAAAGAGGTCATATAGTCTCAAAATAAATGCCCTAGATATGGACTCCACAATCCTGTTCGAAATGTACACAGATACAATCTCTATGGTGACATCTTTTTCAAAATTGCTGAGGAAATGAGGAAAAAACAAACTCAGGACTTTTTCGTCAAGCTGATCCAAAGAGTGATGCCTAAAAGCACTGCTCAATGCTTGGGTGAGTACACGGTCACCAGGAAATTCTTCGAGAACTTCGCTGGAGATAATCCAAGATTCACCTTCCGGTCCTTTGGAGTAAGTGGCGACCATGATGGTCAATACTCCACTGGCTACAGATGGCCATACGGAAACGTGGCTGTCATCACTCCATTCAACTTCCCCATCGAGATCCCTTGCCTCCAGACATTCGGGGCTCTTCTGGCTGGAAACAAACCTCTTCTAAAATGTGATACAAAGACTGCCATCTGCATGGAGCAATTTCTTTTCATGGCCAAACATTGTGGACTCCCACTATAAGATTTGAACTTTGTTAATTGTGCAGACCCCACAACTGAGCAACTGGTCGCTAACGCTAACTTCCGATTAGTCCAGTTCACAGGTAGCAGCAGAGTTGCTGAAATTCTCGCAAAGAAGACCAACGGAAGAGTCAAGCTTGAAGATGCAGGCTTTGATTGGAAAGTTTTGGGCCCTGACGTAAAAAATATCGATTATGTTGCTTGGGTCTCCGATCAAGATGCTTACGCTGCCAGCGGACAGAAATGCTCTGCTCAGTCGGTAATCTTTGTTAACTAGAATTGGATAAAGGCTGGTTTTATTGATAAGATCAGACAATTGGCCGAGAGGAGAAATCTTCATGACTTGACCATCGGTCCCATTATGTCCTGGAACAACAAACAGATCAAGTCACATATCAATGCTTTACTTAATCTGGCTGATGTGGAAGTCTTGTTCGGAGGTGAGGAGTTGGCCCGACATACTATCCCCGACATTTTTGGAAGCTATAAGCCCACGGCAGTACAAGTGCCGTTGAAGACATTCGTCGACAACTTCGAGCTCTGCGCCACATAAGTGTTTGGCCCTTTCCAGGTCGTTGTGCCTTATTCGAATAGCCAAACAGATGATGTTGTGCAGGCTATTAGTAAAATGAAGCACAATCTGACTGCTGCTGTTGTTTCCAATGACCCAGTGTTTTTGGACAAGATATTGGGTATAACTATAAATGGGACCACTTATGCAGGAATTAGGGCGAGAACCACTGGAGCTCCTCAAAACCACTTCTTCGGACCCTGTGGAGATCCTCGAGGAGCTGGAATCGGCACCCCCGAAGCAATCATCAACGTCTGGACGAGCCACAGATAAATTATCAGAGATCATGGAGAGATCGAAGCCAACTGGAAGACTCCTCCTGCTTCTTGATTAGATATTATTATTTTTATAGTAAATTATGAAAGAAGACCAACAGTAAAAAATGATCGTGGGGAATATAATTAAATAATTTTTGGATGATATATTTTTAACTGATCGAGATAATATCAATATAGAATTGAAAAAAACAAAATTGGGAGCAATATTTCTACTTTTTATAAGAAATACAAAATAATTAGATTGGTATCAAATATTTGAGACTAAATAAAAAAAATAAGTATCAGAAGTTCAATATGTTAATTTGTTTATAAGTTAATTTAATAATAAATAATAATATATATGTTTGATTATTTAATATATGAGTCAACTTGTAATATCGATAATTTCAAAAAAAAAAGGTAACTTAATTAATTAATCTCCGATCTTCAATTGTAATATTGATGAATGATTAGGAGATATATAACTATTTTTTAAAAATGATACTTATAACGAATATACATATATATATACATAATGTTGATTTCCGAAAATATCCATAATATTTATATTTAAATTGATGTCTATGCTTTTTTAAATAATTATTTATAGTTTTCTTTGATACTTCTACTTAAAAAAAAATAGACATCACAATATTTGAATAGAGTCTTTAAATATAATGTTTTGTAGCACATTGAGCTTGATTATATATTTTTTATGAAACATAATATATAAAACATATGTCTTTCAAATACTTACAATGAAATATATAACGAATCAATAAAATATTTTGTAATATTTGACTTTATTTATTTATAACTGATTCAATGCTTAATATTGGGTGGTTAAGTTTTTATATCAATTTACTGATATATACATATAGAAATTTATATATTTAAAAGGGTAGAAATATTCTACGGTAGTCTCCAGGCCATCTCAGCTACATAGAATTGGATGCTTAATTACTTGATTTTTCGATAAAAATATACAATATATTAACAGTAATTGAATACAACAAAAAACTATATTTAAAAAAAAAGAATGTTTGGAATAGTTGATAAAAGTTGGTTTCAATGCTATACATAATATAAACATATTGAATCAATCCAATAGTCTAAATATTTGTAATCTATAGGCTTTAGAAAAGCTATCACTGGTATGGATAGTAGAACATGCTCGGATAGTAATAAACAGGGAGTGGAATTCTTATCCCGTTATCATAGATTGGGTAATTCCAAGATGTGGTAGGCTGTATTTAAGGTATTTCCGTGCAAGCTTTCTGTTCATCTTCTACTTTAACTATGGTGTCTTTGTTTTCACCAAGTTGACAAGGAATCGCCTCGTACTCTCTGGCAGTCGAGTTCGATTGAATGGGGCTTCTTGTGTGTGCTTGCTAGCCCAGACAAGGCGGGGATACTTTGGGAATGTTAATCTTTTTATCCCTGTTTCTTTTTTTCCCGATTCTACCTTCGTTCTCGTAAACCTTCACTATGGCTTTACAGGTGGAGTGATTGATCTTGAGAATCGAGGCTACTTCGCGCAGTCCCTGTCTGTCGAAATGTAACCTCTGTATGATTTCGTGGCGTTCTTCTTGTGTGATTTTCTTGTAAGCTGATCGTTTAGTTCGTTTGGCTCTATTGACTGTAGATTTTGACATTTTGATAGGAAAAATGATGTCTAGTGTGAGCACTGTTTGGAGGATTGAAGGGGGTATCGAAAGGAAGGATGGTGAATGAGAAATATGGATTTTTTTTTTAAACAAAGTTTTGATGACTTAGAATAATAGTCCTTCTACTTGTTTTTTTGTTTTGTGTGTATTGGCTGAGTATTTTTATTTTTTATTGTCTTTATTTTTATATTTTTGGTCAATTAATTCTTCACACTTTAATAATCACTAATTTCAAAAAAATATATAAATTGATAAATGTTGTTCCATGGAATTAAATAAAACTATTAAACATTTATTTTTTTTAGTATTCTATGCTATATATCTAAATACTCTTATTTTTTTTTTAAATAAATTTATATATTATCATAAAAATTAGTAATTTAGATTTATATTTCTGTATATCCATATTTTTTTAAAAAATTTCTAAGTTTATTTCTAATTCAAAGAACTACTATATATTCATTAAAATTTTTTGATTTTACTAATATAAATCAAAGATCATATTGATTATATTAAAATATGGGGAAATATAGATATATCAAAAAAAAAAAAATGAAATGTTATCAAGAAATCAAATAGAAAATACACATTTAATAACTTTTAGCTTAACACAGATGATTCATGTCCAACATTCTGAGACTGAGGGTCGTAATTATTAACGAAGGGAAAATATTTTTGAAAGGAACATCGTTCACTAATCCGATGAGCTTTGGTTCTGTTGTGACTTGGAGAAAATATTTAATAAAACAATATTTTCATTATTTGAATAATTAAATTGAATTAATTAAAATCTGAATATATACAAAAAAAATATATTTAGATGTATCCAGACCCATACTTTAATTATCAATACATATTTTATATAAATAGATGTTATGAGCTTGTAAATTGCAAAATATCCAATTTTGATGATTAGCTCCAAATATCCAATATCTTTAAAATCGGATCATTTTTGGGGGAAACCTTTACCAAACAACTAAACTCCATTAAAATAGATATAATCAGTTGTTGTTAGGTCTTCTCATTCTGGCTGATTTATAGTTTTGAGGTTTTGTTTTGTTCTGAGTTTTATATTATTGTTCAAAATGAATTATTGCTTTCTAAAATAGATCATATAAATATAAATAACATCAATAAAAAAAAATAGCAATATATACATATATTATAATTTTTATTTATTAGATAAATAATAGTTTATTATTTAAAAAAAAAAAAAAAATATTAGTATTTTCTTATATTTTTTAATGGTATAAAATTATTGGGTTTTATTAACTGTGATGTTTAGGAAATAATAGCCAAGTACTTATCCATCGCCAACATTCTTTCATAAAACAAACTAGAGCACCAAAGCTAGCTAGTTATTTTGTCGGCTGTTGTATTTTTCAATTATTTCTGTGATGGTTTTAAGAATATTTCAAATCAATGATAAATTAGTTAATAATTGTAAAGGTTTATGAGGTTTTTTCCTATCTTTATTATTTTTTCAAGTGTTGACTATTTGTTAAAAAAGTTTATTTCGTTAAATTCTATCTTGCTTCATCTTTTTTTGAAATACAGTAGATACATATATACAAAGGGCAACAGAAAGCAACCTGGGGACTCCAAAAAATAAATAGTAAAAGAGATTATGATGCATTTCATCTTTATAATCCCATTTCTAGTAATGGTCTAGAGACTAACTAACAAAAGAACTCCCCCATATTTCACAGATCTGTGACAAGAAACACAAAAAACACCACCTCTTGAATGAAAGGGCAACATCAACATAAAATAAATAGGAAATCAACTTGGATATGTTATGTAAAAAGGGAGAGTCATGCAAAGACATGAAAAAAACATAAGAATCTAAATATACTGTTTAGTAAATATATATATATATATGTATATATGATTAAGGATTTTATATTTGAAAATGTTTCTCTTTTTATATTTATTGTTGATTGTTAGATTTGTGTATATGTTTTATCGATAGATTCACTTTATTATATTACCAAGTCATTTTTGCTAAAATTTTCGTTCAAACATAATTAAAATCTTATTAGATATATCTAAAAAATAAGCATAAGCTTAAATTAAATATCCATAAGAACATTTATACATATATATTTTTTTAATTATTTGTTTCTTATATTTTTAATTGTGATGTTTAGAAGTTGTAGTAGATACTTATTCACTCAGGCTAAACAGTCGGGATCGCTTTTTACCTGGCCTAGAAACGGTACCCCAAAACCTCTCCAAGGCTTCGAAGGACAAGTCGTGGACGTAGCCATGGGACCTTCCCATACTGCGTTTATCACCGCCGATGGGTACTAACCCTTATTATTTATTATGTTGTCTTGTAGAAATGTATTCACCTACGGAGATGGAACAGATGGGAGGCTGGGTCATAACAGCGAAAAGTCCTCTGATAAACCTGAGATGATTGAATTCTTCCAGAAGAAGAACCTCAAAGCCGTTGAGGTGGCTTGCGGAGAGAAGCACACTGCAGTATTAACCAACGATGGTGATGTTTGGACCTTCGGCTGGGGAGGCCGCAAACTTGGTTGGTTCCTCCAGATATTTGTGAGCGCAGTGGGCCCTCTCGGCCATGGCGACAACCTGACCCACCTCACTCCGAAGCCTGTTGAGTCGTTGAGAAAATTGCCAAGCGTAACCAGCATTTCAACAGGTAGATTCTTCACGACCATTGTTAACAAATAGCACGAAGTCTATAATTGGGGCAGAGGAGAGTATGGTGTGTTCGGCGACGGATAAAACACAAACCGAAAAGTTCCCCATATCAACTAATATTTTGAATTTCTCAAAAAAGAGGATGGTCTCACAATATTGAAGCTAAAATCCTGCAATAGCTACTCTGTGGCTCTCATGTCAAATAACAAACTGTATGCCTGGGGGAGCAACGAGTACGGCCAGATGGGAGTGCTCTCGGAAATAGGAGTGGAACTCTATGAGACATGCAATTTTGCCACCGAAGTAGTTAATGAAGGATTTGAAAACAAAAAAGTTGTGGATTTTGATATCAGTGAAAATGTGATGGTCTTCCTCTTAGAAGACGGTGAGGTCTGGTGGTGCGGGATGAAGTCAGCTTTCAAACCAGAAAAGTTAATTCTACCAGAAGGAGTCCGACCCACATTGATCGGGGCCGGATTTAATGCTTTGTCTGTCGCAACGGCGGATACCCTGTATTCAAAAGGACAATACGTTCCAAGTCCTGAAGAAAATATAAAAACAGGAATAAAAACTGTGAGCCATGAACAACTATTCGGATATAAGAATTTATTGAAAATAGGAGGACCATATGAAAATTATTTTGCCATTGTAAAATGATATTAAATTTGAGAGTCATTTGAGTTGTATTTTTATTTTACTGTGTATTTTGCGTCCTATAAAATGAATAATAAATACTTATTTTTTACAAAATTTTTACTATTATTATATTATTTAAATTGATTAATTAATTTTTAATTTATATTTAAAAAAAACAATTAACATTTTTGTGGTTCATTCCTATTTTACATTTCGTTAGTTTAAAACATTTCTTAAATCATAAAAAAATATTTTTAGTCGATAATATTTTATATCTATATCTTTAATATTTTAGATAATCGGAAAATGGGTGATACTAAATTAGACATTACAACAGATCTGGAACTGCTATTCGAATACTTAAGTCCCAATGAGGACTATAATATCAGAATCTTTGCTGTTTCCCGAATAGCAAGGATAGCTTCGCTTGTAGGCAGATCTACAACACTAGAGGTTATCCTCCCTCGACTCAAAACCATCATAAACTTGTACGACTCTGACTAAGAGACGTATGAAGTGCTCGCACAATGTATCCAACAGCTGGAGCAGAAGTGACCAGAATATAACTATAATTTGTCTATCATCCCATAATAATCACTCAGCTAATAAAAAATAGTAACAATTATAATCATAATAAATTTAAAAAAGACAATAAATTAAAGTGGATCAAAGATAGTTGAGGAAGAAGAAGAAAAAGAAAAAAAAACACACAATCCCTTTTCTCTCCTTATACGGTAATAAAATCATTACTTTCACTCTATCTTCTTTTCATATATTATATATAGGAATTAAAAAGCAAATGCTCATTCGCTTGTGAGGGAGAGAAGAGGGATTTTTGTTTATTGTTTTATTACTTATTTTGGGTTGTATTCCATATATTTTCCTTTTTATGTTCAATTTGTTTTTTATTGTACTCATTGCGTGTTTCTTTCCATCTCATTGATTCATCGACTAGTTCTTTCAATTGCATTCCATAGAGATTTTGTGAAAAAAGCCTTAAACAAAATAATTCGCATAATCTCTATATAAGTCAATATTTTGTATAAATTAATATTTGTTTGAGATAGACACTTTGAATTACTAAACAATTATGATTTTTTAGTTGAATTAGCACGAGTCAATCGGGTAAGATCGTTCTTTGCCAAAGGAGTCTTATGTTGTTTTATCATTGATCATGATTAATTGTTACAGTTGTTTTTTTTTTTTAAACTAGTCGCTATGCCATATTCACGATTAGAAAAAAGTTTATTTTTAATTTTCCTCGGTTGATATAGGGGTGTTTTTTCCTAAAATTAGTTAAACAATGCAAGATCCACAAATTAGTCTCCCTCAATCAAAATAATACCCTGTATTAACATTCTAACAATATGCATAGTATAACCAAATGTGTCCATACAACCATCATGGAAACAACTATTATTCCTACAATGAGATCGCACTCATGCAATATTACTAATATCTAAACCAAATCAACTCTGTACAGCAACAACCACAACAATATCAACAGCAATAATAATCACAACCAGAACAAGAACAAATAGTGTCAGAGTAATAGATCGATCAAGAGCAGTTGATACCTAAAAAACTATCCCAAAACCAGAAACGAAAACTTCGCTTAAAAAAGAAAAAAGAGTAATTGGAATGCGAGAAAAAAGTGATTGGAGACTGGGTTCGATTGGAATGTAAGCCTCTAATTAACGAGATTACTACATTAGAGAATCAGATCAAAGTGAAAAAGCAAAAACAAAGAGAGAAGCTCTCACATCTTATTAGGATACAGAAAGAAGTCTATAAACTCAGAAAAGAGCTAGGACTCCTCAAAACAGAAACGGCACAAGCAAGACTCAGAAACAACATTCAGGCTGTAACTGGTAAAGGACGCGCTAAGAAGTCCTCGAGGCTCAAGCAACTCAGAGCCATATTCCTCAATAAATAGCACGCGAGGCTGCAGGGACCAAAAAAGAAATAAGGTGTCAGCAATAGCATCGAAGGCTAAGAATAATAATGGGAAATAGTTAAAAAGCCAGAGCCAAAGAAAAAAATTATTATCCAGCCAATTACTGAGGAACAAGCAACCGAAATTGTGTATCCCGAAAAGGGAAAGTTGACGGGAGTTGACTGGAATCAGGTAAAACTTAGAGAATGGGTAGATCACATGCCATCTCAATAACTCGAGGATAAAATGCTAGTCCTTATCAACAAGCTAGCCCACCAGCAAGCCATTAAAAAAGTTCGACAACCCTTGAAATACAAGAAAAGAATATTTGCTGGATTTAATGAGTGTCTGCGTACCCTCACCACCTACCATTTGTAAAAACGGAGCCGATGCCTTCTGATAGCGTTAAATATTGAAAGAAATCCATATAGGCAGGGTTCCGATGACCAGATAATAAAGATAATCTCTTCTGCGAGGCAGCTGAAAATACCAATTATGCACTGCAGTGTGAGAAGCAGGCTCGGATATGCGTTTACGGGAAAGAGGGGACCTCGGATATCTGTGATTTCGATAATAAACTATCAAGGGAGTGAAGATTTAGTCGAAGAGATCGTGAATATTTGGAAAAAACAATCTGAGTTGTATTTAGAATATCCAAACAAAGTAGAGTAAGGCATCGCCCAACTTTAATGAAACTTATGTTTTTTTATAAAATTTTATTATTTTTTCCGAAATCAACTATCACTTCTTTATATAAAAATCTACTGATAACAATCAAGCCTATTTATAAGACTATTGAATATCTCTTTAATATTATCACCAATATTATCCTTCTGGAAATATCGATGTGTTGTTCCATCCTTACAAAACATTATCATCATTATTTATATGGGCATTTCTGGTTGGAAATCGACTATCCCCAGTGAAGTCTGAACAACTCTTTACTTCAGTTCTCTATTTTAGATATTTTTTCCGGTTCTACCTTCTGCCTTCATTGTTATCAATGCTTACCAATTCTTTGCGTTCAATTTTATTTTTCAGCTTACATAAGTACTCAGCCTTAAATGGAATGTTTGCACAAGCCTCCCTGTCTCCTATCATAGATGTTTACTTGGGTTTTTACATAGACATTCTAGACATAATCTGGGCTTTTTGAGCTATCATCTTTATCGGTAAAGAACGCTTCTTTTTGAAAAATAATTCCTTCATCAAGCTGCTGTTTGATCCTTTATTTGACTTTTGATCATTTTGTTAATATAAACTTGCTAGATCAGCTATTTCTTGGCATTTTTATCTGTTTATAAGGGTACTCCGATATAATCGTGCAATTATTATCTTGTGCCTTTGTGTTTAGGAATTCATTTTTAGTTATTGACTAGGCTGATGTAATTTTCTTGAATGTAAAATAGTCGAACGCATTTAATTATCATTAGATTTAATATTTCTAACCACGTTTATGCTTTACTTTTTTGAGTGTTTTGGATGGTAAATGTATCTGGAACACGCAGGTTCTTACACTTCAAGAGTATCATATTCAATATTTTTGGAACATTTGATGTTAGGTAGCGAGATGACAATTTCTTTGTTTTCTCGACTCCATTCTTGTTGCTATTTGAGAAAATGGCAACTCAGGTTACCATTGGGTTTCTATTTTTGTGGATGTACAATGATTCTATTCTTGCGTAAGTGTCTAGAATTTGGATGAAAGTTTAAATTATTAATCGATGATAAGCTAGGAGGTGATTTGGCCGACAACTACTATTAATAATTTTGTTTCATCTGAGATTAAACTATAAAAAAAAAATTTTTAATTAAAAAAATTTACTAATTATTCTTAGCTTTGATATCTTCAATTGAACATAATCTCTTTATTTAGGATATAGTTTTTTTATCTCATTCATTATATTTTTCTAAATCATTTCTTGTTAGTGAATCTCCAGTTGTGGTGCAAATGTGTAGGAATATAGTCAGCGTACACATAACTCGAGTCGTTTCTGCCTCCAGCCCTGTCGTTCACGAAGTACCTGCCGACCTCACTCCTGTTTGAAAGTTGAGTGTTTACTCCGTCATAGTGTCGAAGGAACTGGTTCAGTTTAGTGGCGAATGCCTTTGCTTGGTCCTCATATTCGTACAACCAATGATCTAAGATAGTTAGAATGATTAATAATAAGACACACATGCAAAATAAATAGATAAATTATTATATGTATAAGAATTTTACTTAAAGGGTTTTCGTCGCCTTGAATGGCAAAGATGTCTTCTTGGAACCCTTTCAGATGAGTGCAGACCTTCAGCATCGGCAAGGTGTTGGTATTGAGGTGAACATAACGAGAATA
This sequence comes from Halesus radiatus, assembly GCA_022606495.2. Lineage (NCBI taxonomy): Eukaryota > Metazoa > Arthropoda > Insecta > Trichoptera > Limnephilidae > Halesus > Halesus radiatus. The sequence continues at coordinate 2,673 of JAHDVE020012232.1, read as the reverse complement.
CTCGGGAAAGGCGAACATCGATCTTCCAGTAAACAAACCCATATATGTGGTCCAGTTAAGCAACGACTCGGCAGTGCCACTGTTGAGATTTTTGTATAATGCCTCCAAGTCAAATTTCCAGGCGAAACCAGATCCACTCTTCACTAAATTATCCTGGAAGATGTCTCTCCACTTTGGACATTTGATATGTTGCTTCAAATCTGAAGCGATACTGGTGAATCCACGGTCAACTCTAATGCTTCTGAGATAACCCAAATATCGGACAAGTTCTTGGTATGGCTGGATATAATGCTGGTCCATAGGAGAGGAGTCGAAGGCTGCAACACCTGTGACTCGTTCGGAATGCCAGCACCCGGTGGCTAGAGCCAGCTTCGCCCCCAAACCATGACCGGCCAGAGTGGCAGTCGAAATTTTATGTTCCCACATGAACCGAATCACATCGTTCGCCATATCGACGTAGTTGGTGTTGGGACTCTTGTCGGAGTTTCCTGTGTTTCTCATGTTCAAGATGTAGACATTTCGTTGTTGTAAAATCTAAATCGATATTCATCTGGGTTTTGTTATTTTGATGTACTTGATGCTCAGGATTTGTGAAGAATTGCAACCAGTTCTCTGGGGCATCGAAGATTTCAGGAAAGAAGATGAGGTTCGGGGCATCTTCGGTATCGGCTTTGATGTGAATGCCTCTAAGTTTTACGTTTCCCTCCTCCACAGTTTCGGATGCTGTTGTTATTAAAAAATGGTTGTTTAAAGAATTGTAATTTTATTTGTCGTGCATATTTGATTTTTTACTTCCTTTGAGATGTTGGATAGTGGCGAATTGGAACCTCCTCAAAGCTACGCGAGCCATAGTATTTTTAAAAATATTGATCATAGGAATCAGGTTCAATGATGTTTAATGATGTTTTTTTATTATTTAATTATTTAATTATTGTAAAATGCCCTGTTAAGTTATTTCGATATTGTATTTGCCATATCCAACAATATATGCAAATAAATAAAAGGAAGGATATGCGAATTTATTTCAATATTTGTGCCGACTTATAACCATAAACAATAGGTCACAAATGGTGGAGAGGAACGAAAATTGCGAGCTCCATAAACTGTAGTTTGAGTTTATCTGTCGCCACCCCCTGTGCAAAGCAGAACACTATGCCTTCGGATGCTAAAAGTGCCAGGGTTAACTGGGTCTCCATCGCCATGCACAGAACCCCAAATTCAAACTCGAGTTATCCCACTTCGAAAAATAAATTTCCGACTTCTTCTGCGAGGAGCCGAGCATCCTGGAGCTGATCGAAACAAGCAAAGCTCAGCTGCATACGTATCGCAACACGACCGCCCCCAAGGACATCAGTCTGGGACTTTCACGAAAGATAAGCAATTAATTTTGGTCGAAAAATAGCGTCACTATAGTAAATCTGTTAAGAATCCAGGCGATCAACCCCTTGCCGAAGGAGGGTTCAGAAGAACTCGAGACCTTGCTCAACATCAAGGAAAGGCGGTACAGCAAGATCAAACAACGAAATATACGGGCCTTGGATCTTCAACGGGAACAGCTGCTTTCGAAATCTCAAGATGTGAGCGAGGTGAACAGAAAACTCTTGTATTTAGAGAGTGTTATGAAGCGAATTATGAGGAAATTCAAGATCAACTTTAACAGAAACAACCCAGACCTTTTGGAAGTCGTAAACCCCAAACAATTAATTCATCAAATTCCTCAAAAGGTCGTTTTTGGATTATAACCATAATATAGATCAGTATCGACAAGTAAATAAACGTACTGAAATAGTTCGAAAACCCTCGGTACACCCGCCAAGGCTCGAGGACGAAAAAATAAGTGTTTTCTGTCGTCAAAGGCGAGGGAAGCATACAGGACATAATCAAAATCTTAAACCAATGCGACGATCCTCTTTGCGTTGAAGCGCTGGACTTCTAAATCTACTACGATTGGAACGCTGAGCTCAAACTCAGCAGCTATAAACTCTTGTTGGGACTGATCCTCAACGAGTTTTACGGTGTGAAGCACATTAAATTCATAGTCACGTAAAGTCTAAATAATCCCATTTATTAAAATGAAGCATTCATCATTGTTTCCCCTATAGAGATGCATTTTTCGATCGCCAAAAACAATACTTTCTTCAGGAGTGGATTTTAGAGATGGGAGAAAGTGAAAAATTGAGGCATTTCCATATCCAGAATAAGTAGAATATCAGTGGCATCTCCATGAAAGAAGTTGAATAGTTCATTAAACAAGGCTGTGGAAAGGTTGACGTCCAGATGAAATACTTTTATTAATGAGGAATTCATAATACCTGTTTTTATTATTATGATACTATATCTTTTACTTTATTTTTAGATTAATCCTTGTTAGATAATATAGGGGGCTATTAATTTTATAGAATCACATCCTATCATTTGATTCATTTACATTAAATGTTAATATAAATAATGCCTTCATAAAAATCATTAAATATATTTCAACTATCCCTGATTCCTAAATAAACACTCACTCAATACAGCAATTAAAATATATCATAATATACATCTGAGCATATATTAAATACAATCGTTTTAAATTTCCATCATTCAATGTATTAACTCACTGAACCTAGCGAGTACACTTTGTAGTAGCTATTCGACGGTATCTCATCCAACGACTCTTCCATAGCCCCC
>JAHDVE020012231.1:0-32445 GCA_022606495.2 Halesus radiatus | reverse complement strand
GGTATCTGGCTTGGGGATCTAGTTGGCGTAAAAATTTCAGAGGTCGATCGTTCGACTGTACTGCCTCGACAACGCAATCGCCCAACGTTCCAACTACGAACTCCAAACTAGTGATGCCATTTTAGCTAAAATCTATCGATCCATCGATATTCGTAGAAAGTCTACCAACATTTATAATATTATTGTACAATTCGTTTCTCATTAGGTACTCATAATACCGGAATTAAATATAACGGATAGCTGTTGCGTCTGTTTCAGCTCCGTATTTTATTTTTACGCACAGCCTGAGACGGATTGCAGCGCAAAAAAAATATAACTAGCCCCGATTATACATCGGATTACATGCATTTCGCTATTGGGGTGATTTTTCATGAAAAACGACGCTATACAAATTATCCAATTATTATTACTAGCATAATATGCATATTTCGGTATTTATTTGGGGGTTAGTTGCATATTTGAGTATTTTTTCGTAATTCTAAACATAGTTCAATCATGTTTTATTCTTCGCGCAGCATGTCGGTCGGGATCGCCTGCCAAACTCGTACTGAAAGGCCAATGTGTGGAGGCCGGTTTGTGCGAGTTCGGCCAACTAGTTTGAAGGTTGGGCGAACTAGTTCGCCACCGGGGTGATCTCCGGCGAACTCGCCGAACTCGATCCCACATTGGCCCAACGCGTACGAACTATTCCTATACACAATCGCCCAAACATTCGAGTTGGAAGGTTGGACGATCGTGTAGTCGGGGCATGTAACTGTGCATGAATTGAAGATGAAGATTTTTTTATGTGAACACTGCAGAATAGGCTATTGCAAGTGGAACTACGACATCTGGGATTTATGTGATTTACCATCATGCCTCCGCGGGGTTTGACAGAGGGGATAGAATACCACAAATCTCAGTCTTTGCATCCACTCCTTGCTTCATTCACATTCATACATGCGCTTCTGTTATACCGTCTCCTGACATGACCCGACCGTATTTGATTCACCTGATCGTGCCATGTCTTTGGCCCGGGCCTTGTAACATCAGCCCAGTTGTATATTTTCTCGTCTTCAGTGCCATATTGCCAAGTTGTGATTTAACTCCTAGATATATTCGTCGAGGGGGAGAAATAGAGTGGTAATTTGTCAACGCTTCCTGAGGCGTGTGCCTGACTCATGATATTCGATATTTCAACCCTGTTATTTAGATACCTACCTTTAATCATCATCTTCCCCTCGTCCTGAATAGCCAACTGCTTTCCAACCTTACTCTTCCCCCTCCCCACCCCGTTCATACTCTCAGTATCGCCCCGGTGAAAGATAGAATCGAAATTCCAGTTGAGGTTAAAATAATAATATTCATGAAATTCCACAATTTTTTTTTTACTAAGTAGGTATAATTTTTTTTTTTACATTAACTCCACACATGAGGCTCTGAATAAAATAATTTCCCTCGGGTGTTTGTCATCTTTGAGGATGCTGTGTGGAGGGTCTTTTTGAGGAGTCATTCATAATATTTTTATAAAACAGAAAATTTTGCTTGTTTTTCTTTTGTTAATTTTAACTGCGTGGCGAAGATATGATAATTCTGCCGTATATTATATTTAGAATTTCTTTTACATTTCATATAATAAATATTTTTTTCTCTTTTCCAGCACCTGAAGATCAAATTCGACGAGTCACTCACCAGAACCTTTGAATACCCCTCCGAGGCGTCTCTCGGCGAGGAGCTGCTCCTCATGAGTCCTGCGTCAGCCGCTCCCGCAACACCCATAGGTAAACACAGACGCAGACGGCTTCTTCCATCGAAATACCTTCAAAACAGACTGGATAACTATATTGATCTGCTAATAGACGATTGCGCAGTCCACCAGGTTAATTACGTATGTCGTGCGGTGCATCCAGAGGCGCATTGCTTATTTTTTAAATAGTTTCTTCTAACAGCAGTTTGAAGAAGTTTGAACCCTGTAATGTCGCATGCTACCAGACTTCTGGCTCTGTCTCATGGTAGAAACCATTACGGAATTCACTATTACCGTAATATAATGTCATTTTATTATTTCCTTTTTCATCTTAGCCTACTGAATAATATGGTTCCATGACAATTCAACACACGTATAAATCGGCACACTTTTTAAAAGTCATAAAAAGTGTGAAAAAAATTACCAAATTAATCTTTTTTTTCCTCGTAATTTTTTTTTTTTTTAATTCTATAAAAAAAGATTATTTACGTTAGGTTAGATTAGGTTTTCATTACTTTTATTACAATTATTATCGGGTAATCGAATAAACCAATTGAAGTGTAATCTATACAAATTTCTTAGATAACTGATGTTGCCAATTAATGGAAGACCTTTCGGCTCCTAGGCCCTAGATAGGCCGATGACATTGATTATCTGTTCAAGAAAGAATTTCGAAATTTGTGAAGTGTTTGAACAATTACATCCAAAGTAAGATAGAATTGACCTTACTTCAGGCACACAGACACGCCGACAACACACTTCTATCGTTTTATCTCTTTAGAGTTTTGGCCTGTACACGGTGTCCGAAAACTAGTGGGAAACCGGTGAAAACTGTAGGATCAAAAAACTTTAGAGCCAGGTATACGCTTCAATGCATTTTGAACTACAGACTGATAATAACCCCGTAGTGACTGTTTTTTTTTGTTCAAATTTAACCTAAAAAATTCCAACTTCAGGCTCGATTTACTCGAAAGCTCAAATCAAAAAAAGTTGTACCACAAAATGGACTTCAAATGTAATATAGATACACCAGTTTTCCGCTTGTACCACTATTTTCCGGACACACTGTGTATGTATCTGAAAATGTTTAATTTTTTTTTCAGTCTATCAAAAGCGAAAAAAAAACATCTTCATCACTCTATCCTTCTCTAACGCTAAATACCCACTCGATTCCGAGTCCATAGTTTGAATGCTATCAGTAAAAACACTAATTGTTATTTAATTACTATTGAATCATTTTAATCCTGTTGCAAATGTACTACATATTGTTGTTATAGTTTCACGTGTCCAAACCATTTATACAAAGTTCACGGGTAAGCCCTCTCTTCATTTTCGGCACACACGTTTTTTAAATCCCACTAACGCTATTGTGAAGCCCTCGTCTTTACCTACAGTCTTACTTATTAGATTCTTTGGCGCCGGTTCGGCGTTGGTTTAGTTAAGCTGGTCTTAAGGTCGTTTTAACCATACCTACGCCGTGGTAATACGTCAAGTTTTGCACTGTTCCGACGTTACGCGCCGCATTATTTTTATACTGTGATTTATAAGGAAGGGAGTGAGTGTTTATATACTTTTAAAATTTTATTTAATGAAATTGGCACCTCAGACTTAATTTGTTAAGTTAGTAGGTATTGAACAAGAATAATATGGATCATCCCATTACCAAGGAACTTATATACTTGCATTGACTGTATTATCCCATCACTGCATATAGTTGCCTGCGACATATTTTCTTTATATTCTTTGTTATGTGACACAATTTAAACATATTTTTGAAAAAAAATATTAATATTTCCATTCCAAAAAATGGATGCCATTTTTAAAATTTTCAATGCAACTCAACTACACCCAACCGTCTGGAGGCAGTGAGACTATGGCATCCCCAATTCGGGAATGTTGTGTGAGTCGAAGGTAATAGGGGAGATGAAGGAGAAGGGGAAAAGAGGAAGGTGGGGAAATACCTGGCTATTCACATCTAGTCACCAAACACGATTAAAGCCATTTCAAGCAACGTTACAATTCTAAGTGGTGGTCTTTCACCAGGGCGATACTGAGAGTATCTTCCACTCTGAAACGTGCGCAAATATATTGTATATTATTTTTAATGAATTAATTGTGAAACAACACAATTTAATTAAAATAAATGTACTTGCGCACGCCAGGATTTTAATCCGCGACCTATGACCGCGGAGAGCCTTACCCTTCGACCATAAAGGCATCATAGAATCTATGTTTGTGTAAACAATTATTGTTTATTTTTCCTATGTTTTTGGATTCTGACTTTGGTTTTGACTGTGGTTTAGTGTATAAAATAAAAGATTTATGTATGGGAGTAGTTTTTGTTTAATATTATTTTTAAATGGGAACCATTGAAATAATTACTTAATCGATACTAAGAAAATATGTTGCGTGTTTCCATAAAATATTTCGGGTGGTGTCCAATTTGGCATGAACTACAAATATATTTCTGGACAGTTTGCATATCGTCTTGTGGTCTCATTGGGTAAAAAAAAAAAGATTAAATATTAGCTGGGAATCTTTTTTTTTTTTTAACTCCATCCCTCTTTTTAACGCTATGCAGTAATGAGTTAAATTAAACCTTTTTGTACTGATTTTTATACATTGAGCAAACGCACACAACAAGTGCGTGACTATGTTTTGACGTCAGCACTATACGGTCGGGTTCTTAAGCTATTATTTTGGCTGTCTCGATGTCGACATGGAAGTTTTGGTCAATGTCAGATGTATGTATCACTTTCTTTTTTGTGTGAGGGCTCTGCCAGTCTGGACGTTGTGATCTTTACTGTCCAGGTTGAGGAACCTTGGAAAAACTCTACAGCCGTCGAAATGAACATCGATAATAATTCAAATAAGTCATCCTGTATACCTATTTTTATCACTTCATTTACATTATTGATACAATAAGTAGCTATGCCAGTATCTTGAGGCATGTTGCATTTCTCCCCCGAGTTATATTAGCGTCATTGATCCCTTCAGCACCGGTGTATAGTCGGGAAACACGCCAAACGCGCGCCCAACATTTGCACACGGTTGACAATTGTCAGATGAGAACGGGTCGCTTCCACGATTCGTTCTTGTGTTCAACAGCTCGGCTGTGGAATGATCTGCCGGCCTCTGTGTTTCCTCCATCCTATAACATGGGTCTCTTCAAGACCCAAGTTCACTCCTTCCTATCCTCTAAAAGACCTTCCACACAGCATCCCCAAAGATGATATAGGCCTTGAGGGAAATTATTTCCCTCAGGGTCTCCAGTGTGGAAAAAAAAACTACTGTAAAGTACTGTACTGTAAAAAAAAAAATTATACATTTAATTACGGGTAATATTCGATTCTACCAAATAGATAAGTATGTTTAATCTTATCTGGGGATGACACAGAAGCAAGTTATTTGAAATAATTTATAGAGTTGTGACGGAATAGAATTGATATATAACACTTCCTGCAGTTGATTTATCAGAGTTTTGTTACTCGGTAATTCTTGAAGAAGGGTATTCTGTGGGTAGATGTGATATGTACCACTATGGGTGAACGATATTGGCAAAACTTTTGAGCGGACTGTTGCATGATTATAATGGTTCACAGCCCATCTACCTCATTTCTATTATTTATGTTTGTGTTCCTAATGTTTATTTATAGTGTCTTTATCCCCTGTAAAACCTTCCGCACATCAATTGTCCCGCTACTCAGTACTGTTATAACCATTATTAGATTACAGCAGACCTATCAGCGGTACTCCTCTTATAATCTCGTGTATCTGGCTAGTTCTCACCCCCGCTTCTCCCGCAGGCGTAGGGGGCTCCCTGTCCACCTACACGCCCTCCAAGGTGTCCCTGCAAGCGGACTCCTTCCAGCTGGGGGTCACCCGCACCCAGTCGCAGCCGGGCGGAGAGGCGGCCCGCAACGGGAACACCAACGGCAACAGCAAGGGGACCAACGGAGGTGCTACTCAACCTCACATTATTATACCACTCGTAACAAGACTAACTAAAACACATTTGGAATGTTAGCTATTGGATCGCCAATCAAAAATGATGTGGGTTTTTGATAACCTCATAATTTATATTCTGGATAACATTAGCCATTCAATAATGCTTTGAATAACCATTTGGGTTTTGCGTGTCCATTTGTTTTGGATAACCTAATGCATTAAATGACCATTTTGGCTGCAGAATAACCTCATCATTCATATTCTAAATAACATTAGCCAATTAATAACCGTTTAGTCTTTGAATAACCATTTGGGTTTTGCGTGTCCATTTGTTTTAGATAACCTAATTCATTAAATGACCATTTTGGATGCAGAATAACCTCATCATTCATATTCTAAATAAAATAGGCAATTAATAACCATTTAGTCTTTAAATAACCATTTGGGTTTTGCGTGTCCGTTTGTTTCAGATAACCTAATGCTAATGACCATTTTGGCTGCAGGATAACCTCATCATTCATATTCTAAATAACATTAGCCAATTAATAACCGTTTAGTCTTTGAATAACCGTTTGGGTTTTGCTTGTCCATTTGTTTTGGATAACCTAATGCATTAAATGACCATTTTGGTTACAGAATAACCTCATCATTCATATTCTAAGGGGCTATGAGAAGTCATTGAGAGTATGTGAAATGCAAATATATCTCTATCCTGCACATAGCGCTATTGAGATGATGGTGAAATAGCCCCTAAATAACACTAGCTGTTCAATAACTATTTAGGCTTTGAATGACCATTTGGATTTTAGATAACCATTTGTTTTAGATAACCTAACGTATTAAATGACCGTTTTAGCTGCAGATAACCTCATCATTTTTATTCTAGATTATGTTAGCTGTTTAATAACTTTGAAAGATCGTTTTTAATAACCCAACCACACATTTTGAAGACTTGATCATCTTAACATGTACCTTAATAACCCTTTGATCCAATCATCAATACTACTTATATAACCATTGGGGTATACAAATGGAGTCAACATCAACGTTCGAAATATGGGCAACAACATGCGGCCAATTGGCATCATTGAGGTAACACGAGCTTCAGTCGATTACAAGCGCCCGCCGGGTATGGATCTTCAATGATAACAGAATATAAAAGAACAGATTTTTTCCATAACTTAATTACAACCAAATCAAACAAAACAACATTTATATTAAATGTAAATAATATTATTTTTATTTTCTTATTGTATAACCATTTCACAATAATACTATATCATAAATACGTGAACACCTCAGTACAGGTTCTCCTAGTGAGACGTTCACAATACGCTATTATATATTAATAATTAACAGTACATACACATAATTCTATATAGTAATTGCTTATGTTATGAGAAACGTCTATAAATAAATCGAAATTTACAAATAAAAAACTGCAAAATGCCTGCCTACATGACTGGACATGTCGTTTTGGAAAAGATCGAAATAACAATGGTGTAACCATTTATCGGTGTAACCACAGAATTTAGTGAATAATCACATCCCGCTTGACAGCAACGAGCCTAAACCCTTACATATAGAAAGACAGGGTCTTAGATTAAATTTACTTGGACAATTAGAAATTAATAAACCAACAAATGATCCTAATATAACATTAATTAATAAAGTAAGGAAAATTATATATTCACCACTTCTCAGTATGTTGACATTATCAAAACAATATAACGCATTTAAATACGAGGAAACACATTATAAATGCAAATACTTCAGAAAAAAAGAATTTGAATTATTTTCTAACTAAATCTGTTTTACCGATAATAAATCGTTATTTTTAAAAAGAGAAAATGGGTAAATAAAATCATTTCAATAAGTCATCACAATGTGGATTAACCGCAGTTTGAAAATGGGCTTGAACACCGAAACAGCTGTCAAAATAATAAAAACTAATAATACTTGCAGAAGTTAATATTAACATTATTAAATTTGATTTACATTAAATTAAAAAATAAATAAATTAAATGGAGTTCTACGAATTAAACACATAAACAATTAGTTAGGTCTTACTATACTCAATATATGTGTAAATTGGCCTTTTTAATGTTGAAAATCTCAAGGAGCAAACAATGAAGTAGGCACGCCGGTAACTCAAATGCTCCTGGCCGTAGGGGCCAGCCGTGCGGCGACTCTGTCCGTTGAGTTCTTCGCTGTAGGAAGGATTCGGACGATATTGAATGCCGCCTTATCCCCCTTTCTACCTCATGAATGGGAACAATATTTTACACTGATTTTGCAAGGAACGTGGACTCTGTTTATATACCCCAATGCTTATAATACTAACTGACTGTACATATTTACATTTGCTCATTTAATCAACAGCCTAAGTGCTATCTATTTCACCTGAAGTATGGCACACTTGTATGTGCAATATCCCCGCAAATGTATTGTTCACCGTGTCTCAATCGTAATGAATGAATGGTCTCATCATTTCCAGACGCTGCCAGCAGTCTGGAAGACTCATCTGTAGAGATGAACTCTCTGGACAACGTGAAGCCCTGCGATGAGGACGACTCCCACACCTGGAGCCACGAGACCCACAAAGGAGACGGAGATCTTCTGTTTTGAAATCAAGATGGCGTCGACATCTCGGAACTGAAGCCAACTTACACTTAAAAGTGGCACTAAACCCGAGAATTGCATACTGTAGGTCATGAGACTCACGCGTGGAGATGACCTCCTTTTATGATGTCACGAAGCTCGATATAAATGATAGTGGCCTCTTTTTGATGTGAAAACATGAAATGCGATAGTGATGTTGGCCTTTGTAAATCAAAATCTGGAAATCGTGGTACGTAGAAAGGTGTCAGTGACCTCATTATTATCCTTAAAGGTGTACCCAAAACATTGAAGCCATGAAACCCACAAAACTGACCTATTTTTATGAAGTCACAAAACTCCAAAGGTGACGATGGCCTCTTTTTCGATACCATGAAATATAAGGGTGATTTTTTGTAGTCACAAAACCCAGAAGTGTATGTGAGTGGTCGGTCTATGGTTCTGAAGTCGAATAGCCATAATTGGACATATATGTAATAATCCTCGTAAAACGCTAGAATATAACAAATAAGTGCAACGCTTAATTGCCGGGATACGCAAATAATGCTTTATCATAAGTACGCGTACGCGATAATCTCTGTTGGGGAGTGCATTAAAATGACTTTATCATAAATTTTTTTTGTAAATATTTTGTACTTTGTTGAATGCGCACGTGTCGTGCTTACTTCAACTTGTGATGTTTTCACTCTATAAAATGAATTTAGTTTCACGTCGATGAAATTACTATAGTTGTAATAATTTTTTTACAGACTAGCACTTTTAATTTTTAAGTATTTTTGCTAGTTGTCTGAAAGTATGGCTGTATCGTAAACATTGTATTTTTCCATACCGCAGGTACATTCAAATATTTATTATCTGGTGTGAATTCTAAGACTAATTTTTTTTTTAAACTACATATTACGAATACGCCAGTATTATGACAAACTCTGATTTCAATTAAAAAAGACTTATTAATTCTTTGGTAAAAAAATATTTAAAAAATTGTCGCTTATTTACAATTATTTATTTTTCTTAAAGTGTTGTTGATATTTGAGACACCCATTGAGATTATTGTCAAATTTGTAGTTTGACACTTTTAAGGTTATGTCTCTCTCTCTGTTTCTAATTAAATCGTAATTTGAGTGAATGCATGAAAACGTCAATTCTAAATTTCTTACATTCCTTCGCTATCTATTCCATGACTTGAAAAATACTTCTTGAATGATTCCTTGTTAGAAAAATCATTATAATTTGTTCTTTGACAACTTCCTTAGTGCCTAGCTTATGCTGCGACACTAAAAAAAGGTGATTGTATCAAGAAAGGTTGTATCGTACTCCGACACTACTTTTTAAAAAATGTGATAAAACGCCGGACGTGATATCACAATAATTTCTACATTCTTTTAAAATACTATTTTATATTAGATTTCGTGACAGTCTATTTCTTTCATTCCTCGACATTTTTTAAAAATGCTTTCATTACGAATGTCGGATATTTCACATGTATATTTTAATATGTGGAACAGTTGAATCTGCAAAAGGCTGTATCGTTAAGTGTTTGTATCCGGGATACACCTGTAGATTTTCAAAGGATTTTGTACGTGTAATATTTGTTATTGGTAGACATTGTCAATATGTTCTCTAAATGTTTAAGTGATATATTATATTATGTCCACAGAGTCTGATTTTGTATTAATCAAAAAGTTTACCTGCCGTCATTTCTAATTCTGAAAAATTAACCAAATTTTAATTATTACTAACATATCGGAAATTTTGTACGCATTTTTATGAAGTTTTTACAACTGTTTTTTACGATACGATAAATTCCACAAAATTAGACTGTTTTTTTGTAACGGTTGTTTAAAATGGCAGTATGTGCCAATTAGCAGATAATATGTATGAACATTTTCAATTTAAAAGCTTTGAATGTCCGTAAAGGTTTAGCATTAGATATAATTAAATCTAATTAAGATTGTACATTTTTAATGGACTTTATCAATATCATCTAGTTCGAAAGTAGGACCTAACCTCAATTGTCAATTGAAGTCCATCTCTCCGGAACTGATGCGCGCTTTAATACAAGCACTCAGTTTCATCACTGCTTCGTATTCTTATTAGCTGAGATTCTTAAAACGGCGAAACCGGGACAATGAATTAAATGCACCGGGCGGCACACTTTTAGCCCTTCTACTCCCCGTGGGTTTGGTGATTGAACCCGTTCCATGTAGCATTGAATAATGATTTGTCGCTGTTGCCATTATACGGTGAGATTGCGGTATCTTGGGTCCGGCCTGGCAAACCTTGATGCGTATTGAATAATAATAATGCCTGAATTATTCTTTTATAGTTCTGCTAGTATGTAAAATGGCTTTAAAATTGTATTTGTATTTATAAGTTTTGCTCATTGCATTTAAATGCATAATTTATTTGAGGATAATAAAGGAGCCAAATTCCTCGCAAATTACATCAATACTTGTATATATAATATCAGTGTGTTATTTTAATTATACGTAAGATCATTATTTATAATTAGGTTTCTTGTTTGCCTTATGTATTAACGTCATTATCTATGCTTTTAGTAATATTATCTTTGAAATATATAGTAATAAGTGAAAAGTTCTTAAAGTTAGACAAATATGTACTATTTTCCTTATTAATGCATTTATTGTTTTCCTTTTTTTTTTTTTTTTTTCTTATCGATAGCAACACTTTGTGTTATACCATTGATATGAAATATCCTAGAAACACCCTCGGTCGTTTTTATGTTCATCTTTTACATTTTACGGTAACATCTTTATATCATAACATTATGATTGGTGAGAAGTCACTAGTGAAATGCGTTTTATATCAATGTGTTACACGCATATTTTTCGAAACCATTCCAAAAAATTATAGTTTTTAAAAATGCCATTTCAAAATGAAGAACGCAATATCATTAAAAAGCGAAGATTTCCTTTCATTATAACATATACATAAATAAATATAATTAGCAATAATTATGATTATTATTTGTAAAGTCATTTTTTTTATATTACATAGCGTTAATTAATAAAATTACATTAATGTTTATTTTTCAGTAGTCCATTACTAATTATTTACTTTAATATTTTAACCAATTGAACTGACTTTTCAAAAATCAAATTATGCATTTATAAAAATCTTACTTTCATCAGAAAACAATAAATCGAATCGTTAATTTTAAAGAAATAACAAAATCACTTCTTGTTTTACGTAGAGTAACAAGAAATCAAGGAAAATAATATAGTCTGTCTTTATTACAATGATTAAGACATCCATAGTCGTTATTTTCTTTTTTCTCTGCTTTACCCAACCTAACCTATTGAAGGGTTTTATTATAAGTAATGTATGAAAAATTATATCACAGGGGTTAGGCAATTTTTATTTAGATTTTTAAATATTACAAAAGAGCAGAGAAAACAGAAGAAAATCATTGTTTGCCTTATTAACTCCTCAAAATTCAAGTGCATAATTTCCCCGCTGAATTGATTAAAAGTATTTAAAAGTAGCATTTTCTTTGTATATAGCTTTTTAAGTATAATCACTTCCGACAATGCTGTCTTTTATTATCGATTGGGCTCATAGGAGAATAATTGATCGTCCAGTACGAAAAAACAATACTAAATGGGCCCAATACGAACTGAAGTCATTTTTTGTATTGTGGGGCCTATCTAAGAATTCTATATCTGACGTAGTTATTCGATAATATTATTTAAATTGCATTTTACCCTTAGTGTACTAGTATATTAACACAACCCTACCCATGAAAACTGCATGTTTAAAAAAAATATTGTTGCATAACTGGTACCTACTTACCTTTGAAATCATTATTTCGTTTCATAGTTCCCACTCTTGGCAACACTCAATTCAACATTTTGAATTTAGCATAAAAACAGGTCTACCAATTTTAGAAAATGAATAATTTACCCAAGTAGTACTGAGTTTAGTGAAAAATACTGATAAAAAAATTCCCAATATTTTTGAACTCGTAAGTTCGTATATATGTTGCACTAAGGGTTGAATAGCTATTACCGCTTGTATAATCCGGGGTGATTGGTGTTGCCGCCCTTGGCAAGTCATTTGCCAAAAGGGTAATACGCGCATATGATTTTATTTTGTTTTACCCGGTAGAACTTCTGATATTGTACTGCCTCCCTTTACTCATAAGTAATGTACTATTTATAAAGTGATATAATTAATAAATGATTTAAAATATGATGTATCATTTTTTTTACAACATAATCCCAATTTATTAAAAATATAATTAAGATAAAGCAGAATTAATTGTAATCCAAAATTTGCAAAATTTTACAAAACACTAGTAAATTCGGTATGTTTTATAATATTTCTGGGTTATAATGTGGTGTTTGGTTTTTTTTTAATAAATAAGTTATTTTAACTTCTAGTGCACTGAGATTGCCCATCGGAAATGCAAAATTTGGATCAGTTGAACGCGGACGTATGCGATGGGCAATGTAAAAACAGGTGTACTTTCTTTTTGTGTAATGTAGAAGGGCAAAATTATGGAAGGTATTATAGTATGGGGTGAAACGAATCTCATTCAGGCAATCGCGTCTCTGTACGAGGAAAGCGTTGCATGTGTTAGGGTAAACGGTGATTTTACGAGTGGTTTGATATCACAAAAGGTATTAAGCAAGGCTGCGTAATGTCACCGTGTTTATTCAACCTATACATGGATAATTGTATGCAAGAATTGAAAAAGGTGGGCTTGAGCGCGAAAATACGTAATCTGAAAGTACGTTACCTGTTATACGCTGATGCGGTGCTGATTGCTAACAGTATGGAAGATCTACAGTCTCTCGTATCTAGGATGTACGAAGTACGTATGAAGAATGAGCTCATGATGAATGGAAGTAAGTCTAAAGTCAGGGTGTTTAATAATAATAATAAGAGTAAATTTCTATAGTGCAGTTTTGTGAAGGTTCACCTCAAGTGCACTTCACACTAACTTACCTAACCTAATATAATTGTAAAATAACAGATATACTACATAGTAAGTTACTATAATATGCAAATTAAAACTATGACATAAAATATTCATGAGCAGGTATTATAAAATAACAATTTAGAAACTAATGGTGTAAATAATCATACATAAAGTAGGTACAAATAACAACAGAGCAAGAGAAAATTATATGACATTATATACATGGTTTTTGACTGGATACTAAGGGAGAAAACCGCAACTAAATAAGCTATGGAGGATTAACAGAAAAAATGTCCTGAAATTCTGTTTCTATGCACATGAATTTACGTTTTATATCGGATAGGATTTTTTGAATAATTTCGTTTTTAATACCCGTTTGAACTCTGCTAAATGCTGGATGTTAGCAATATTCGGGGAAAGCTTATTCCAGATGACCGGGCCCGATATACGAAAAGCGCGATCATAGTACACGGGTTTATTTGACCGAGAGGGTTCAACTAATCGGTTAGCAGCATTCAAATCTGCTGACCTCAAAGAAAGCTGTCTTATCACCTGGGTTTTGTCAGACACATAGTTCAGATATATAGGCTGGTTCCTTTCCCTGGACTGCTTTGAAAGTTGTAAAGCAAATTTTGAATTCTATTCTTTCAGGGCATCGAAGCCAATGAAGGCGATGCCTTAGAAGTGGAGTTATGTGGCAATATTTAGGCTCACCATATATCATTCTCACCGCAGCATTGAAGACAGGCTGGATCCTGTTGGGTTGTTTCTGGGGGAGACCAGCATATGCACTATTACAGTAGTCCATACGAGAGACAACAAAGGAATTTATTAGTGTTTTAGCTGCATCAGAGGGAAGACATCTACTGATTGATTTTATCTGCCTAAGATGGAAAAAGCCAAAACTTACAGCCTTTGAGATTTGCGACTCAAGAGATAGACAACTGTCGATAGTGAAACCAAGAAATTTAATTTCTTTGGAAGGAATGATATCAGTGAAGATATCCAAATTAACTCTGTTTTAGTAGGGTTAAGTTTGAGTTTATTAAAAGACATCCAACTTGATACTGTGTCAATAAAGTCAACTACCTCATTTTTTAGGATGTGTTTTTCATCCGGAGAACAAAACTCTAAAATTATACGATCATCCGCATAGCCTTGTGATTCAAAGCCAGCCGAGTGAATGAGGTGTTCAAGACGATTTGTATATAAAATAAAGAGAGTAGGACCCAGGACGGTACCTTGGGGAACTCCAAATTCAATTGGAGATTCAGGTGAAGTACGTTTATTGAAAATTACTGAGCTTATTTGTCCAGACAGGTAAGATGTCATCCATTGTAGTACATCACCCCGAATGCCAAATTCGGTATCGAGCACATTTAGTAGAATACTGTGATCCACCGTATCGAATGCAGCACTCATGTCAAGGATGGACACAAACCCCACTTTACCTGCTTCCATCCCAAGAATCAGATCTGAAATGATCCGCAAAAGAACAGTTTCTCTTGAATGAAACTGTCTATAGGCTGATTGATTTTTAGCAAACAAACCAGCAGAGTTCAAATATCCCACCAATTGTTTAGCTACGATTTTCTCCAGCAATTTGGCACGAAAGGGTAAATTAGATATAGGTCTGTAACTATCCGCATTGTCAGCATCAAGATTTGTTTTTTCAGTATTGGTGTTATTAGTGACTTTTTAAATGTGCCGGGAACAAGTAAATTTTTTAGTGACCTCTGAATAATTACAAGCGCTATATCCGGGAGGCATTTTTTTATGAGCCAGGTAGGCAGAGGATCTTGAGCACATTGCTTGTTCGGACAAGATATTATAGCCGGCGTTATATCCTCTATTGTGACATTTGAGAATTTTATGAAATCACCAGACAGTGATCTTGGTGCAGTTATGGAAGGTGACCCCGCTCCACTAAGGGCTCTTATATTTTGCACTTTACTGTTAAAATAAGCTGCTAGAGAAGCCGCTTCAAGAGAAGAAACAGTCGGGGCATTGTTCTCTCCACACACGGTTTTTAAGTGCTGCCAGAGCTTTCGCGGGTCCTTCTGCGAATCAATTTGATCACACCAAAAATTAGACTTTTTTTAGTGCCACTTCTTTTCTCTATGATTTTTGTTCATCAATCCATAGTTGACGATTGCTACCAGTCGGATGTTTCCTATATTGTCGCTCTAATTTCCGCATTTCCTTCTTCTTCTTGAGACAATCAGCATCGAACCATTTGCTACATTTCCGTACGCGGCATGTCTTTTCAGTAGAAGGAGCATGTTTATCAAGTAAAGATAGTAGCGTGGTGTTGTATAATTTAACCAGATCATCTAACTCGATTTCTTCAAGATCATCTTGATTACAGAGACGCGAAGTTCTCAGTTCCGTGCAAAATTCCTTAAGATCGAATATCCTCCAATTTCTGGAGACGATTGTTTTGAACTCCAGTTTTGGAGAATCAAAGGCGAATACGGAAATGAGGAGACAATGATCCGAGAGTCCAACATCCAGTACCTCTGTGCTTATCGGGGGAAATCCAACTCATGAGATGATGATATCGAGTGTACCGCCAGCATCATAAGTAGCAGAGTTTACCCACTGCTCGCAACGGAAATCACTCAAAATTTTTGTTAATTTTATTGAATGGGGATCTGTCTTCTTTTCCAGGTGAATACTAATGTCTCCCAGAATTATAATACCTCAGTTATAGTTGGAGACACATTCTAGGAGAGACCGGAAATCATTGAACAATTTTGTATTCGGGGCACACGACCCAGGACGGTAGATCGAAATTATCACAAGGGACGCACCATTGGCTGAAGCCTTGCAACCAAGAAACTCAAAGGAAGTATACACCTAACGTATCCCTATACTATCCAAGCGAAGACCCTTTTGCGCTATAATTGCAACTCCTCCATGATTTGTAAACTTGATGTTGCTTGTGTCAGACTCGATCGGCCTTGCAGCTTCATATACGGAAAAAGTGCTAGTTTTGAGGAGAGAATACGAAAACAGTGTGCAATATGATGTTTAGTTAGTTAGAATATAAGTAGCTATTCTGAGGAGACTACTTCTGATAGATAAATTCTTTTTTTTTTTAAATATCTAAACACATTACCTGGTAAGATTGTACAATTTCTAAAAGAATAATTTTACAAAAAACAAATAAGTTATTACGAAAATAGACTCAGCCGGTGCATGCATAATTTTACCCTCAGCACACTATGGAAATATTAGGCCGCAGGAGCTCGGCGTTCCAAAGGTTAATTATGTAAGTTTTTTTTTTTATAATACTTTCTTTATAAGTCTAATTTCACCAATCAAAACTGAGTCGACATCAATTTATGAATAAATTTATTCTTGGCAGAGGATTAGTTAAATCTGTTTTATTATTTTTTTTGCTGAAAATCTCGGTAAATCCCTAATAAATTGTCAAAGGAAATTTTATGATATTTGATTAAAATATGTTAATTAATATTGTACTCTCCGTGAAAACAGGTTTTATTGGTCCAATCTACACTACTTTTTGCATAAATGATTAATATTTGAACGGGGAATCTAGAAATCAGTATTCTTTCAAGGAAACTGCCCCCTAAATACCTAAAAAGATAGTATTACTTTAAAAATTAAGTTATTTCTTAGACGAAATCAAGGATAAATTGGTTGGTACTGGATTAATAAAACTAAATTTGCTATCATTGTTCATGTTCCTACCTATGTGAAAAATAATATTTTTTACTTGATAGTGGATCTATTATTCCATATTTCAAATATGTGATTTTTAATTTTAGCACTTCGCAGTTTGACACATAAAAATACTAGATAAAAAATGTTGTCTATTTTATAACCCATGTAAATTATTGTATTATTATTTGTTTTAATAACGGCAGTCATGATTAGTGTTCGATCCTTCTTTAAATTTCAAAAACGGTTCACACGCAATGTTTGCGTTAGAAAGACATTATCCAACAATTTATCTAAAATGTTCAGAAGATTTTATGCAGACGAATCGTGTTCATTCGGATGTCCGGATGCGTTTACTCCGCCAAATATATCTAAGAAGGAGGTTAAAAACGAACCTATTTTGCAGTACTTGAGTTGTTCTTGTGAAAGAACTGATCTGGAATGTTTCATCAATAGACTGTCTTGTCCCATAACCGATATTCCAATTGTAATTGGCGACGAAGAGATCAAGATGGAAAGAGCTGAATATCAATACTCTCCATATGACCACCAAACTAAAGTAGCCAGATTTTACTTGGCCGATGGTGAGACAATAAAGCGAGCAATCAGGAATTGTATACAGATGCAGAAGGTTTGGGATAAGTTTCGTTGGGAAGACAGGATTAAGATTTTCCAAAAGGCAGCGGAATTGGCAGCCGGGCCTTATCGACAAAAGCTCAATGCCGCCACAATGATCGGACAGGGAAAGACGGTCATACAAGCAGAGATTGATTCCGCTTGTGAATTTATAGACTTCCTTAATTTCAACTGTAGTTATTTGGTTGACATTCTCAAATATCAACCTCTCTCACCTGAACCGGAAATAACAAAGAACTTTTTTAGACTCAGAGGCTGCGAAGGCTTCTGGGCCGCTGTCACTCCGTTTAACTTCACAGCCATCGGAGGTAATCTGGCTTCCGCGCCGGTTCTCATGGGAAACTCCGTGCTGTGGAAACCGTGCAACACGGCTATGCTGTCCAGCTGGGTGATGTTCGAGATCTTCCGAGAAGCTGGTCTTCCTCCCGGAGTGTTGAACTTCTGTCCCGCCGATGGACCAGAATTCGGAGACACCATCACGGCATCGCCGCACCTCGCCGGCATCAACTTTACGGGTTCTACCAAAGTGTATAATCGGCTACTGACGCAGGTTGCTACGAACATCGAAAACTATCGCAACTATCCGCGATTGGTCGGCGAACTCGGCGGAAAAAACTTTCACTTTGTTCATCCCACTGCGGAAGTTTGCACCGTCATTAACAATACCGTTCGGTCGGCTTTCGAGTACTCCGGACAGAAATGCTCCGCATGCTCGATCATCTACGTCCCCTATTGCTTATACAATGATATAAGGTGTCAACTGATCGCAATGATCGACTCTTTAATGATTTGCCATCCGACGCAATTCAACGCTTTCACATCGGCCGTTATAGACAAAACCGCTTTCAACAGGATTGCATCGTACATAGAATTCGCCAAGACTTGCAACGAGCTTGAAATACTTACAGGGGGCTGTTACGATGAAACAATCGGGTACTACATCGAGCCGACGCTAATTCTCTGTCACAATCACAACAACAAAATAATGAAGGAGGAGATATTCGGTCCAGTTCTGACGATGTATGTTTACAATGAGTATGAGATAGACAATGTTTTAGAGATGATAGCTAAAGATGCTCCTTACGCTTTGACGGGGGCCGTGTTTGCGCAAGACCCGGCATTTATCACGCAAGCCATGAGTATGTTCAAGATGTGCGCTGGTAACTTCTACGTAAATGATAAATGTACGGGGGCCGTTGTGGGCCAACAGCCGTTTGGAGGAACGAGGCACTCGGGAACAAACGACAAGTCTGGTGGCCCGTATTACCTTCTTCGATTTGCCAATGGGCAGTCCATCAAACAGACCTTCACCCCGTTGTGCGATTACTCTTACCCGTACATGTGTTGCTAAACTCTTTTTAAATCAAATAATCATTCAAATCACACTTCTTTCTTTATTACTGTCAAAGTCTTTTCAAATGTTCCAAGACCACCAATTTGTCATTTTATTTGCATTTTAACATGTTTGTGATGTTTACTAAATAAATTTAATTGAGTATTAATTTATACAACCTGAAATAAATTATTTCATGTACCTACTCAATGATAATAAATATTGAAGTTTTAAAGTCTATTAATTTTATTGTTTCCATCGTAATAAAAATATTGTTTTTAATTTTTTTACAAACAATAAATGTCAGGCCTTTTGATTGTAAATAAGAAAGATGATGATGTACAAAATTGGATGGTATAATATAACTTGTTCATATGTTAGTTCTTCTTTTGGCCGCCTGCGGAGATAAGCACGTTAATCTGCGATGGTTCTAGAAATACAAAGCATTATAAGTGGAAACCCTTGTAAGTGGCCTTTCTATTTTTGAAAGATACTGCTTGAAAGAAAGATAAGAACGTAATATGTGATTGTAATATCATAGTTAAGTACTTTTTTCATCTTATCAGCAGTGCAAAACAGATAACTAAACATTCCCTGACCCTCAAATGGCTAACCTTGATAAGCGTGGGAAAATTACACTATCATTATTTTTTGTTATTATAATGAAAACAATTAAAAGTCATTGTCTTATTATTTTGTCTACGAGGTAAAAAAGAGGAATAAACTGTTATTATTATTTCAGATACTGGAAGAATCAATAAACTTTTCTCTCTTTGTTTTCTCTGTACATTGTATAGCCAGGGCAACTTTATTGCCACCTGGTTGGGTGACGTTGATAGGTGGGTTAAAGAATGGCTGTATTTGTTAATATGTGTCTAAAGAGACTTGGATTAAATGGGGAAGGAAGTGCAGACGACGACTGTAGAATCGAAATGCAAAGATGAATTCAACGACCTCTGCGGCCAAGTGGTTAAGATCCTCGACTGCAAATCCATAGTTCAAGATTATGAATAGCCCGGTGCTTCCCAACCTTACTCTTCCTCATCTTCTTCCCCTCCCCTCTCCCATCAGTCCTCCTGACTACGCTCAGTTGGAACTCTGGTGCGATATTCACATGAAAAAACTCTTTTTTTAACCCTTTGATTCTATTTGTTCCGTATCGGGAACCAAATGACGGTCCTCATAATACCTGTTTTATCTCCCTTTCTCTTAAGGTCAGACACGTGTTTTAGAAAAAGAGAACTCCAGATCTCACATTACATCATATTATGATAGTTGATCGAAAGTGTAGATGTCAGTAGCTTGTTTCTCATGTTCTTTCATTTCATCTGGAAATTATTTATTTATTATTTTTTTTTAAGTTTTTAATCCATCAGGACTGGGTGGGTAGTGAAAACCCAGTCTGCCATATTACATAGAATATGTAAAATATAAATAGAGAAATGAATATAATAAAATAAATTCAAAAAAATAATAATGAAAATAAAAATGGTTAAATAATAATATAAAAACATATGAGAAAATGTGAAAAATAAAAAAATAATTACGAAAAGATAATTATAACAAAATAAAAGAAATAAAATGAAAAACTTAATTATCAAACCTTTCAAAACTTAATGAAAAATAATTCAGGAAATAAAAGAACAAATACATCATCATTCATCAACCTAATTGAACATATCTTGAACATTTATGTTTGGTTTTGTTTTCCGAAATGAAGTAAGTAATACAATTCTATGCACAATTACAGGAGATATTCAAGAAAGATAAAAAATGTGACCGAAGATGTTTGATCTAAAAAGGGTTTCGATTCTCAAACACCTCGTAATATTTTATACATTCGAGTCAAACAAAAACGATCCCAGGAAAATGGCAGTTTTGAAGGTGGGAGAGTGTCTGTAAAGATATTATTATAATAATGTTATCATACAACAATTTCACGATTCAATAATCTGAGATTACTAGCTAGGCAATTTATAAAAATTAGTTCATAGTGGCAGCGGAGTGTGCATTATAACTTGTATTTATTATTACACAATAACTAATGAATTAAGTCCCATGTCTTGTACGAAGCTATTATCTTTAAGTTTTGCAGTGTAATTTATTTGAACAAGTGGATAGAGGTGAATTTTCGCGCCGTAAAATACTTTAGACACTCTGTCGGAAAGCTAAACATTCAAAAGATCAGTTAATTTTATATTTTAGGACATGGATGGGAACTATGAATATAAGCCAAAAAATACGCAAATTTAACGAAGATGCTTAGAGAATGTTTACTAAATGAAATAAAATAATTGTCTTTAGTTTTCATTAGTATTGTTGTATTGACGTTATTATGAAATGCTTTTGTTATTGTTAGCTGTAGTATTTGCCGAGTCTGCGCAAATCAGCTGTTCTCGAGTAGTTGATTATTGTCATAATTTTCGTTATTCTACTTGTCATGGGAGGGGCGGTAGAAATTGTACAAATTGGGTCAGCTATCTTCTCAGATTGAATCGGATTGTTAACTGTCCACCTGTTACTAAACCGCGATCGTCTGTAAGCAGCTGCCGCAACTAATATAGTAATAAGCTTTAAAGAACATTCCCGTGCGGTGTCACCCGTTGATTAGTTTGACATTTCGGTCGATTATATTTCAACGAGTCGTACCTACGTCAGAAGTGAGTAACAATAATATAATTCCCAGTGATTGCTCTTCTCGTTTCTTGGCAGCCTGCCGATCCTAGTAACAATCTTTCATTGAATATAAGTTCCGTTTATTTTCCTAAATATTTACATTTACGTAACGTTCGCGCACTTATCTAATCTCTCACACGGCGAGTTGTCAGCTAGTAAAGGTTCAAGTATTGTGTAATGTTCTCCCTGTGCAAACAAGGGCTGCCCAGCCTCAGGGCTGGAGGCGTCCAACTGCTGGAAGCTGCTGAGCGCAACCTCGGCTCCTTGGTTCCAGATTTCAATCTTCCAGAGTTCACCGTAGCCAACGAACCCGTCTTGGAATACCGTAAAGGTTCCGCGGAACGTGCCAAGCTAGAAGCCGCGCTCAAGGAAATCGCCTCCAAGGTAGAAGATGTCCCCATCATGATCGGGGAGCAAGAAATCCGGACTCCCGACGTACGTTATCAAGTCATGCCCCACGATCACAAAAAGAAAATAGCCAAATTCTATTATTCAGATTCCAAGATCATTCAAAAGGCTATCGATTCTGCTGTCATTACCCAGAAGAAATGGGACAAAAGCACCCTGGCCGACAGGCTCAAGATCTGGGAGAAGGCCGCCGATCTGATGGCCGGGCCTTACCGGCAGACCCTCAACGCGGCTACTATGCTCGGCCAAGCCAAGACCGTCATCCAAGCGGAGATCGACGCGGCTGCCGAGCTCATCGATTTCATACGACTCAACGCTTACTATCTCAAAGAGAATGTAAAGTACCAGCCTATCTCTGAGAACAAGAGCATCACTAAGAACTCTCTGAGGAATCGGGGTATCGAAGGTTTCATCGCGGCAATCAGTCCCTTCAACTTTA
Source organism: Halesus radiatus (assembly GCA_022606495.2). NCBI lineage: Eukaryota > Metazoa > Arthropoda > Insecta > Trichoptera > Limnephilidae > Halesus > Halesus radiatus. The sequence goes on along the minus strand of JAHDVE020012231.1, from coordinate 10,028 downwards.
CAGCTATCGGGGGCAACTTGGCTTACACTCCCGCCATGATGGGGAATGCCATCTTGTGGAAGCCGTCTGACACGGCTCTGCTGTCCAACTGGGTCATCTATAAGATCATGTTGGAGGCCGGCGTTCCTCCGGGCGTCGTGAACTTCCTCCCTGCTGACGGGCCGGTGTTCGGTAACGCCATCACTGCCTCTCCGCATCTGGCGGGGATCAACTTCACCGGATCCGTTCCCACATTTAACTGGCTGTGGACGGCAGTGGGAAAGAACATTAACAAGTATATCAACTTCCCTCGTCTCATCGGAGAGTGCGGAGGCAAGAACTATCACTTCATCCATCCATCCGCCGAAGTTCAGTCCGTCATCAACGGAACTATTCGTTCGTCGTTCGAGTTCTGCGGACAGAAGTGTTCCGCTTGCTCGAGGATGTACGTCCCCGAGTCTCTCTGGGGAGAAATCAAGAAAGGTCTGCTGGAGATCCGTAGCAAACTCAAGGTGGGTGATGTGACAGACTTTTCCAGCTTCACGTCGGCCGTGATAGACGACAAAGCGTTTGCACGCATCAAATCTTATATCGACTACGCCAACAAGTCTCCCGATGTTGAAATCATCGGCGGAGGAAAGTACGACGACAGCAAGGGTTACTTCATCGACCCCACCATCGTGGTTTGCAAGGACCCCAAAGACAAGCTCATGACGGAAGAAATCTTCGGCCCGGTTCTTTCCGTATACGTTTACAAAGATAAGAACGTGGAGGAAGCTCTGCAGCTCGTAGGATCATCGACCCAGTTTGCTCTGACCGGCGCGGTGTTTGCGCAAGATGAAAAATTCATGCGCCACGCTTTGGAAGAACTAAAAATGACCGCTGGAAACTTTTACATCAACGACAAGTCGACTGGATCAGTAGTGGGTCAACAGCCGTTTGGAGGAGGCCGAATGTCCGGAACCAACGATAAAGCCGGAAGCCCCCAATACATCCTTCGCTGGACCACTCCTCAAGCGATCAAGGAAACGTTTGTACCTCTAACCGAGTACACCTACCCTTACATGCAGGATTAAATGTGATGCTATAAAACCTATTCATTTCACCAAGTTATACGAAATGTGTGCAATCTTATGTTACTATTTTATTCACTTTATTCAACTGGTTTTAAATAATCAAATAGTAAGAATCTCTTGTTTTGTGATGAAAGCAAAGTGCATTGAGTTATTTGTCTCAAACGTAAAATGACTTATTTTGGCGTCACTTCAAAAACTTAATTTTGTGCACTGAACAGTCCCTGTTGCGGTTTTACAACTATGTCAATTATTACGTAATAATATATTATAATGTTACCCAGTTCGCCCTCGCCTTTCGGAGTCAGAATAATAATTATAAGTATTTTCTAAAATGTCACGAGTATTTTAAAATGAAAGTATTACTTATAGTTGATCTTAACAACACCATGTTTGTTCTACCGGTATAAACTATAACTAGCATAGTTGATCTCTTCGACATCAATGCTCAGCCGGGAAACGCAGCGAATGCATGCCCAACATTGTGTACACGATTGACATTCTTTGCCACATTAGAATGTGTTGTCTGTTGTGTTCACCAACTCGACTGTTGAATGTTTTGCTGGCTTTTGTGTTTCCTCGCTCTTACAACCTGTTTATAGGTTCACACCTTCTTTCCCTTGAAAAGACATAGATCTCATGCATGCAGTTATTTTTAAAAATCAACTGAAATCCATTATTAATCGAAGGTAAACGAGATAACCCAACAGATTGCAGAAACATTCTGATTCAGTAGAGTGACCTGTATAGATAATTATTGAGTGTAATTTGACAAGTGAGCAAATTATTGTCACACTGACATGTTCTGCAGTGGTTTTGACAAGATGTCGCCATTGTTACTTGTCTCATTCTGCATTATTTTGTTTTCATTGTAAAGGTATATTTTTGTTATCTCAAAGTTTCAAATTCACATGATAACATTATTGTAAAGCGATTTTGTCTATTTCACTCTTATCTTCTGTGAATAATAATATTTGTGACATTCTTTTAATTTTATCACCATTTCTAATGCAAGAACTTTTAAAGCATTTATTATTCTCGTCCCGACTCCCACAGGCATGCGACGAATGGGCTAGACAAGTGCGAACAAGTATCAAGCAATAGTTGACCATTAATGGAACTGTCCAAAATTGATTATTATTGTCACAATTGTTTTCATACACTTGATTTTGCCCTTTTGATGGCTTAATTATTTATTTGCTGGTTGGGAAGGTGTTTTATGAATTGTGTGGAGCGTCCAGATGAAGCTATTAAGTCTTGAAAATTTGTATTATTTTGAGTTTTTATTTGTATTAATTTTGGTATTTAAAAGTATTGGATCTGTTACCTATTAATGTTTAAGTTTAAAGCATTGCTTATGTATGTATTATTTACTGTTTTACATGATCTAAGGCCGCCCCACACTCATCCAATTTGCCAAGTTTTTTTTAAGAAAACGTGTGGGAAGGGATCAAACAATGGGCTTGACTTTAGGAAGAGACGGTCAGACGGTCGAGCCTTTAGACACGGTGGCTTCAGTTAGTACTGGGCCACCCATTCGTGTGGGGCGGACTTTAGTACTTAGTTTTTCCAGTATTATTCTTTGAGTGGCAGTCTCGCATACAAATGAATGCTATTTTCAATATTCTCAGTTCATTTTCAATATTTAAAGTTCATGAACCTAGATGCATTTTGTACGAGAAGCCATTTTTCTTAATAACATGTTTTGATGTTCTTCAATAGTACTGAAGGTTGCACATTCTCGTAAGTGTTTATTTTAATGATGAAAAGGTGAGGAGAATATGCGGGATGGTTTTGAAAATCACCTAAATGCAGTTTGCAGGCCTGGTAAGGCAGCCAGTCATCTTGTGTCAAAATCATTTCACCTGATTTAAGAAATCACTTATTGCCGTTGGCAAGCCTGTTTTGGCTGCCATCTTGATTCCGAATCTTTCAACAACTTGATCTTGTGCAAGTCACATAAAATTCATGATAAAAAATGATAATAATTAGTTTTTAAGGTGATCCACCATATTGTTAGTAATAATGACAGCAAAATCTCAATGGATGACTCTCAAAATAATACATTAAGAATCTCATCGATGTCTTTCTCGTTAAACCCTCTCATTTATTATTATTGAAATATTTTTCTACTTAATGTAAAAATAAACTCTTTTTCTGTCACAGAAGCGCCAATATTGTTACGCTAATGTAACATGACAATGGCTCAATATATCTGTCTAAGTTTAAGATCATGAAAGCGTCAGTAGCAATCTATCGATGTAATGCAAACCGAATTAACCATCCGATCGTAGACAACCTATTGCAAATTGATTCACTGATAAATAAAGCATGTTCAATCAACAAAAACCAATCTTGTCTAATCTATATCACTGCTTCGGAAAGCTTAATAAAAAATATTAAATTGATTTGCTCCAATTTTTTTTCCTGTAACGGCTTTATTTGCCTCAACTGTATTATTTATATTATGTAACATGATGTTAAAGAGTATGTTATTCAGAACCTGTATTGGTTGTAAATTATAAATAAGTAATATGTTGAGGTTCTTGCTGTTCTTAGTCAGTACGTATAATATTATTGCTGTAAGAATTAGTTAGTAATGTGATAGCCGCCACCTAACTTTAGCCCCTGAGCCGAGTTTGCGAAGCGCCCTCCTATGTTAATATTATGTACGATCGTTTAGGCATGTTTATTTACGAGCTTATAAAATAATGCTATTAGATTGTTAATAATCAATTTAAACATTAATGGCAATAGAATTTGTTTTCTGGCAAGTTTAGAATGTTGTTATGTCTTTTTAAGTGAACTACGCTCTATGCTAAAGTTGGAAAATTTAATATAATATTTGTGATACTTTGGAATGCGTTGAAATTATTGTTTTATTTTATTTTATGTACAAGCATTTAGGCATGGCCCTAGAAACAATGTCTTTTTTGTTAAATTACTTAGAGATTGTCATACTTCTCTATGCAGTTTTGGGCGTTGCTCCTGTAGTAGTAGATATTGTGGAGGTGAAAAATTCATGGATTTAAAAAATAATTTGTTCATTAGTTCTTCTTTTGACCACCTGGCACAGATAACCTTGTAGATCTGTAAAATACCTCTTCCCTAAAATTTTGCGTGGAAATTAAAGGCAAGCGTTCCAGTTTGCTAGTAATTTTTTTTAAATCTGTACACTGATAAAAGAGGGGTGCGTTGAGGTTATGTTAAAAAAAAATCCAAAATTTTCACCCGTCAAATGTTTTGATTGGTCCGAAAGCTGGTTTTTGCAAACGTAGTTAATTTTTAGGGTGATATTAGCTAATAAAATTCTTCCTAGAAAGTGGAATTCGCATGATTGAAATTTGTTTATTTTTTGCTTTTGGAAAAGTTAAGAGTTGCCGTTTTTGAACAATTGCTTTTTGAGAAGTTTAATCTAAATTATTGTTACAAAATAATGTGCATATCTCGAGGATGTAAGATTATTTATATTGTTATCTTTATTGGATCTGTGTTAAATTATGCTTCCGTAAATCAATTAATAACACTGAACAAACATTCAATTAATAATAATTAAAAAGTAAATACTATTGTATCAAGAAATAATATCAGTCTAGTAAGATAATTTTACAGAGGTATTAATTTTTTAAGATTGCTTTTTAAAAAATTATAACAGTTCACACCATATCCAATTGATCAATTTTTTAACATTTTTACGAGAAGCATAATACCGAGTATTGGTTGAATATTTTATGAAATGTTTTATTTTCAAAAGTTTATTTTGTTGAGTTTTTTAAACAACCTAATTCCTAAAAGTGTGTTACCTCTTTTATATGCATGTATTCTCAGTTTTTAATGAATTTCTATTATTTTTAAGTTCATTATGAAGCCATTAATTATTCTTTTAAAATACGGTGTTAGTTTTAAGCCTGTAACCAGTTTCAAAATAAATATGTTTAGAAAGAAAAATGTTCATAGATGGTTTTGAAAATAAATAATGCACTTTCATTAATTACTTGTTTCCTTTCTTCTGTATTCACTCCTCGTGGTATACTTGAATCGGGATCTGGAAATGTTTCTGAGAAATTGGAATAGGCTGCAATGGAGATATTTTTAATAAACAGTGAGCCTCTTGAATGCATTTTTTATCTGATACAAACAACCTGACACTATGAGTTTTCCTACTCCCATCAGTAAAACATGAAATTTTTGCTTATGCAACAATTGATGGATAAATTAGCTGGCGGGATTGATGTTACGCGTTTAAAAAAATAGTGAATCCTATGGCGGAGAATTTATGTTTTTACACAAATTATTTCTTTTTTTAAAATCGGTCATTGTGTGGAATTGTTCCTGCAACACTCCAAAGATTCATCTTAGGATCTACCTCTTGAAAATTTCAAGAACCCCTCGAGGGTATTTTTAGATAATACGCTTCGTGGCTTCGTAATCTACATGCAGTTGTTCCGGTGAGGAAATTGGAGTCAGGATCTCCGATGACAGTCAACCTGCGATAGGAGATACCTATAAGAGATACAATGAAACACATTTTAACATCATGATTGCTGTTTATTTTAAAATCCTAAAATCAAAATAAGATGTTTAAATATCACAATAGATTTCTTATTTCGCTTATAATTTTATGATACACATTGTTTACATATTTACAGTGTTCATACTAATTATTTATGTTCAACAATTTTCGTTAATATGTGCAAAACATAAATTGTCACAATCCGTAAGATAGCGAGAAAATAGGAAAGAAAAACATTAAAAATAGAGTATTATTATTATTAATTTTTTTTGTAATTTTCAGGTGGTTTTATACATAATTTAGGAAATTTTGATAAATTACCCGAGATGAAGATGTAAAAATACACAATATAATGTTTTTACACACTAAATTTATAAAAAAAAAAAAACAAATAATTTGTGCATTTTTTTAATCGATTGTTTCATAATCATTTATATCCAAAATTATGAAGAATTTTTAATTAAAAAAAAAACAGTAAAATCGCCTTAAAAATTACAGTATCTTAAAATACACAAAAAATATAGGTAACCGTGTTTTTCTTATCTCGATTATACAAAAAATATCGACGAGACAAAAAAGATCTTAAATTAATTTATTCTTCAAATCCCTTGTATGTAATTCAGCAGTGGGTATATTTTTTACTATTTGCTATTAAAAAAATTACTATAAAAACCTTAAAACGAAGTATTAAGCATAATTTTGACTGATAATTATATTTAATACGAATGATAAACTAAAAGTTATTCACAATGGTTTGCTTCATACAAACAGTTGTAAGCACAACGTAGTTTACCCAAGCAATATAATAGAGCGAAATGTACCTGTATTTAATAATTTTTCATTTGACAAAATTAATATCAGGTACAAGATACCTGAAAGTAATATTAGGTACCGGAAATAGGCTGAATTTTCTTACGCATGCTGTTTCTTATTTTATCTGTTCAAATGTAGCATAAATTGAATTAATAACAAACAATCACAATACGATAAAAACATTTTTGTAAGTAATGAACAAAACTATACGCTATTAATATTATTTGGTCATTTTTCGCTTGTATTGAAATTTTATTCATAGATATCACACGTGAGTAAACAAAACAGGAATTAGCATTCGTAAGGGAAGATTGTCATTCATTATAAATATGAAAGATTGATTTGAAAAAGAAAAATAGCTTATGTAGATGCGCAAACATGATTAATTTAAAAATTGAAAGTGTATTATTAAAATATTGACACGTTAAAACCTAGCATGAAAATGTTAGATGAATGTTGGTATAGAAAGAAGAATTTAATTTTAAAATCTACTGAAATATTACACGACTTCTTCTATCATTGAGAAATCTGGTATTGAATAGAATCTATGAGTAATAATTGTCTGTGTCACAGTAGATAGATAACGTCTATTAATAATTCTGTTATTAAAATGTAAACTCTATTATTTATGGATGGAAGTGAATCGAAACAAATAAGATATTTAATAATAATTAATTACGGTGAGATGAATTCAGCGTTAATTGTTTCGTCTAGTAAACTAATATTATAATGAAAAGAGAAGAAAATGAAGATTATACAAGATCATAATATTGGAGAGCCATAATGTTCTCAGAATTCATATGGCGCATGTAACGTTGGTGAAATGAATCAAGGTCCGGTCAGTCAGCTGCCAGCTGGTGTTGGTCACACCCAGTGTTCCGCTGTGGCTGAGTGTTATGGAGGAGACTTGCGGAGAAGAGGGGTCCCTTCAGTCTGCGACGTCCTCTGGGGAAAGAAGCCAGACGTGTGCGTAGATTGCTGACGACTATCCCTCATCCAGGAAGAGTGGTGTCCGGATGCGGGTCTATTGTGCCCCACGGTGGAGAGATGCAGGTCGTACAAGTGCAAGGTGCTCGTGGACATCTCTTGATCCTCACTCGTTGAACTTTCCGCTTTATCAGGCACCAGCGGGCTCACTCTGGAATCTATCTGCACCGATGATGAAGCCAATCCTTCTTCCAGTATAGATTCTTCTTGGAGACTTTCTTCCATGCTCGGCAGATGTCGATCGGGAGACTTTTGATGCCACACAGACAGAGCGGGATGCAATGCAGAAGGCGTTCCCAACCCGTGGAACATGCTTTGGTGGAAATACGATCCGAGCATTGTTCTTTGCAGCTGATTCTGATGCAGAACTGATGCCCCGGACAGATAGTTACTGGCCGCGTGGGAAACTCCCGTGCGTAATGTCTGTAGGAACTTCTTCTGATTGGGTTGAGGGATACGCCAAGCTGGATTGCGACAGGAGAATGCTACCAACGACAGTTCAGTCTTCCCATCTTCGCCTTGATTGCACTGAGGAATGGTTTCCGGAAGTTTTCCGCCGGGACCGTGACCGGCCGGCCAGTCTGGGTTTCCGTGCCGTCTCACGTCCATTTGAGCGAAGGAACATACGTCGCCGATTCCTAAAACAGACACGGTGAAATTTCTATAAAAATCTACAATGTCCAATGCCCGAGTGCGGAGAGAATAGATCACAAACGGACAGATGATCGGGCTCAGCAATTCGCTGATGAGATACGCAGCTTTGAACTGGAAGAGCTGTTGGAAGTGAGTGGCCACATTCTTGGTGTGAGCCTTGCCTCGCCAGCTAGCCGGCAGGTAGTGGACGTGTCCCAATACTTGCACCAGCAACTCTTCGCTGCTCCGCTGTCCGATGATTCCTTCTTCGCTGATGAATGCTCTCGCTCCGGCCAGGATACAGCCAAGGCCGGTGATGACAGTCAGCATGTGTTCTACAGTCAGAACATTCTCATCGTAGACTGTCAATGCAATCAGAACTCCGAGAACACTTCCCGATAGAAAAGCAACGTTCTTTGCCATGACAGAGGAGACAGGCGAGGGGAAACTAGATAAGTACTTGGTTGCCGGTTTGTGGGCTCGGTTAAGTCTATCGCTGAGTTCGTGATCGAGTTCGTTGAAGTGACGCAGGGAGATGCGTGCGAATAGGGACCAGGTGCGGAGCCCCAAGGCCCCCGGGGATCGCTTGATGAGCTCCGCATAGCTGAAGAAGAAGTATAGGATCTGCCAGCCCTGGATCAGGGGGGCCATGAGCAGGTTGAGGAAGGCCAGTATGAGCATGTGGTTTTGCAGTTGCCTGGCTAATTCTAGTCTCTTAGAGTGGTCTTTATAACATTCACGGAGCTGCCAGCAGTTTTCCCAGGGGCTCCAAGGTCCGTAGAACAGGATCAGCTCCAGGTTGTACTTAAGGCCCTTGGACAAGAAGGGCACCTCGCCAACCAAAGGGACGTAGATGTGAAGGGGCAGCAGACGTTTGTTCACCATGGCAACGAGGTAGTTATTGAACCTGAGAATCCTGTGGTATATATCTAACTCCGTGATCTGGGGTTTGTGAATGCACATGTGCAGTTCTCTCTGAGCTTCCCTCACCCTAGTCAGTACTGTGCACCAGCTGATCCAACCCAAATCGCCATCTTTAATCTTGAGGGCGGTATTGTAAAACTGTTTCGTATCGTACGCGTGATACAAATTGTAAATAGTCCTCGCCAACCTGACCAGCCAAACGATGAGGCATACAAACACCAGCAACCACCATTTCCAGGTAATTCTATCGACGCACTCCGCGCTATCGTAGATCACATCGGAAATGCCTACGATTTTGGGGTTCGAGACGTCGTCGCGGAACAGCACGGGGTAGTTAACACAGAATACTAGAAACGTCAGAAACACGACGACGAAACAGTATTGGAAGAGCTGGAAACAATCGGAGACGAGCATGGCCACAAAACCACCCTTTAAATAATATCTGTACATCCTGGTAAAGAAGGAATCGAGATCTACGATGTGGGTCCATCCTCCTTTGTTACTTTCTGTGGGAACCGTGTGAATTATGACGTCTGTAGCGTCTTCTTGCTCAGTGTCGTGGTAATTCGTCGAGGTTGCGATCTCTTCATCTGACTCCTGGCTAGTGCCAGCCATCGGTGGGACGAATTCATTATTCAACGCGTTGTAGCCCGCATCCCTAGGTTTGTACTTGGCCATGTTTGAAATTTATTTTCTGCTTAACTCAGTTCTCGTATCGCAGACGCGGATATTTTAAGCATTTCACAAATTAATTAAAGTTCACTACACTTAAGAAGAATAAATAAAAACAAATGGCGAACACGTTATTACACTCTTTACATTTTTCAACACTGATTCAGAGTTTTTCTCCGTCTCAGCTGTTTGACAGTGTTTGACAATGGAAATAACTGCTTGTTTTTCTATGCATTTATTTTTTCTCCGATTATGGCATCTGAATGATTGTTTACTAAGTTACTGGCCAACTGTTTAGATAGGTAGGAACTAGGCAAAAAGTCGGGGTAGGTAATAAAATGAACAATGTATTACAAAAAAAAATGTATGCACACATCAGTTAAATTAAAATCGGACGTAATAAAATAGCTTCTGTAGTTGGGTTCTTTAAAAAA
>JAHDVE020012230.1:0-13938 GCA_022606495.2 Halesus radiatus | reverse complement strand
TATTATTGTCACATCTTAATTTAAAAAAAGGGAATCTTTTCTAATTCAATGTCACGGAAGGTTAAATTTTTTTAACAAAATACAAACTCTTTGCTAACTAGATGATAAATGTAATCTTGACACAAAAAAATCGAAAGCATTCTAAATTTAAAAAATAACTTTCGATTTTTAGTGCAGTCATTTAGAGGCCTCGCCAAAAGTAATAACATCCACAAATAAATACCATGTTGAAGATAATTCTGTGCCTTGGCGCTGGTCCAGACGCTGCGGGATGGTCGCGTGTCAATTATTGTCATCCAACAAACACTCTGTGGACGATTCTATTAGACCAACGAAGAATATTTAAATACAAATAAAAAATCATTTTACTACAACAGAAATCAAAAAAAGCCAGAATTTTTGTTGAAAACAAGACACTCCCTAATTATTATCTTTTTTACTTAGTCCTTTTATAACGTACCTATTAATCTCTGAATAAAGTATCGATTTAGAAATAAAATGTTTAATTTACATACTGTAGCCATTCCAGTAATTTCCAAAAAGAAAATCATCTCAATTACTATATAAAAAAAATTATATTTTAAAAAAATGTTTCGTCTGGTGCATTTAGCTCAAAGTAATAGAAACTAATTTTGATATTTGCTATTAATGCATCAAGATCTAACCATTTTATAAATTTGATTGTTTTCAACTGCTGCGTTTAATCAATCTAATCAGTCTACACATATCTAAACGAAAGACTAGACAAATATTGATATTTTTCATGTATACATCTAATTCCATCTATAGATGACATTCCTCCATACAACGTTTACAGAGTCTTTGAAACAAATATTTAATCTATACGGGTGTATTTGAAAAAAAAATTAACTTGGCAAACTTCAAATACCTCAGTAACCAGCAAATTCTGGCTAGAGCATAAATTAATAACAATATTTTTTTTATTATTATTTTACTATTATAAATGTTAATTTGTAGACTTTAACAGAACGTCAAAAAAATTTTTTTTTTGTATTTTCCGTTTCCTATATTTTGCTAACTCAAATTGTTTGCATTTTTTAAATTTATTTTTTCTCAGTTAAAAATTAAGCAATTTTTCAAAAAACATGTATCTATAATATAAAAATCAATGTAAGTTTGTTTGTATGTCCTCGATTTTCTCGAAAATTACTGGATCCGTTTCGCTGAAAATAGTATAGTTTATTCTTATTAGTGCCGGGAAGGTTGAGAGAGTAGTTTGAACGAAATCCGATATGTAAAACTGTTGCTATAACGTTTTAAAATTAGTATGAAAAACATTGAATCCATGTTTAATTTAGGTTGACCCATAGATATAACACTCTGGTGAGCCACAGATTGCATATTCAAAACAAGAAGGTTTTTTTGGGTAGAATATTTTCAAAAACTTTACGACTTAGATATATTTTGAAAAAATAAACGTTTGGAATGAAATAAAATATTCAATTGAGTGTTTCTTTATTTGGAGATTAATTTCACTGTCTAATCAATTATGGCACTCTAATGACAAGTGAAAAATCCCGAGCAAGGCCGGGTACACATCAGCTAGTTACCATATAAAACTCCCTTTGGGCGTTTAACTAAAATAACTATTTATATTTTTGAAGTCAAGCTATTGGTTCTGCCAGTTCAAATCAAAGACTTTCCTACGACGCAAATATTATTATAAATGTCACTCTAAAGATGCTGGAGTAGGATGAAACCGGTCCTGTACAAAATTAATTTTGAAAGATCTAACGATGGTGATAAAGGTGAGAAAATATTATTTTATTTTATTTGTTAATTCTCTAAATCAGAAAGTCCTAAAGTCTTGTCAAGATGAGCAGCTTTACAATTGAAGTGAAATGAAAAAAAAAAACAAATTATTACCAATATTAATATTATTATATACATATATATACGCGAATTGTAACCTTCTACTTGAAAATCAGTGTATTGTGTGTTCACGCGGGTTTCTTAATATCTACCGTCAATAATATGCGATTGCGAAGTCCCCCCCCATTCATTCCCTTCCTCCCCACTCCAGTCCTTGCTTCCCGGGTTGATCAATTGTCCAACTCCATTTCCAAAACGAATCACCGCCGCGATAACTCCTGAAGTGCCGCACCGCAATTAATTCCTAATCAAGCCGTCGCCGGGACCACTGAGAAGACGAAACGCGCTGTCGGATTCGAATCCGACAAGCCCCAGCTGAGACGCATCCATCCAGTTGACGAGCAAGATGCAAGCTGCCATGGAAGAGTGATCAGTGGCAATTCGGTGAGTCCCTTTTTCCATCCAAATCACACTCCTTTATTTCGCAATCGCATCCTCATTTTCTGATAATTAATATCGGGAAATTGAATAATCGCCGCAACAGTGTGAAAGCAATGCATGACAGCCTACAGGTGCGCCTTTGAGGTGATTTTTTCACGAAAACGGCGCTATAAAAATAATCCATTTATTATTATTGTCTACAAGTCAATATCCTTCTCCATTGACAAAATAAGACTGAAGTTCTCTGCATAGACTCACTTACAGCTTTGCAAAATCAGGATATTTATTTTGGTATTTAAAAAAAACCCTTTGAGCCTGTATTCATGCGTCAATCCTCAATCTCAATCAACCAACTAACACGGACTTACGCGGAACTTACACGGTCAATATTATTGAAGCTGGTATATTGAAGGCACGCCTCACACGTATCAATAATATTGGTCAATATTCTGTCAGTTGCGATCTATAAGGACCGACCTTATTTTGACGGACTGATGTAAGAAATATGAAGATTACTGTAGGTATGACCGTGTGATACATCCACTCGACAACACGACTTGATAAAGACTGGCGTAGTATTGCGCAATGTACCGCTTACACGTTCAATAATATTGACAGCGCTTCAATCATATTGACAGAGCTTCAATAAAAATTTACTCATTTTAAGTTTGTCAATTTTATTGCCGTCAATATTATTGACATAATATAATACCCCTCACACATTCAATATTTTGAAGCAAATCGATATTTCTTCAATAATATTGACCGTGTAAGACGGACCTTAGACTTGCCACTTTTCGATATGTGCTGACGATATGTTACATGTAGTCACTGAACTATGAACGATATATTGTTGAAATGTGGACACTCACGATAAGCGGTTCGTAAACCTTATTATATTAACCATTAACCACCTGAAGATTTTAACGACATGTCGGTCACGATAAATATTATGTTTGAGCAACACCCTTATCGGTTATCTTACAATTCCACCAAACGATATCAACTTTTTTATTTTAAAAGTTTAGTAGAATATGCCTCTTATTTTGGCAGGCCAAAAATATCGAACAAACGCGTTTCCGGACCAGTGACGGGTTTCCATGTTTCAGGTAACTTGACCCTGTTCTGCAAAGCATGGCCCATTTCCTGGCTCCTTTTTAACGTGCGTCTTGAACTAAATAAGTCGACCGAAGCGTCTAACGAACACGTATTGTAAATACAACACTTTTTTTTTCAGCGCAGATGGTGAAAATATTTCAGCATTATGTAACGGAATTCTTCAACTCCAACACGGCGTCTCTCAAAGAGTATCTTGCTGGCAAATAATATGAAAACAATACGCATTTCGAGGTAACTTATAGAATGCAACTGTTCGTTTTTTTTAGTATAAAGTTGTAAATTATGTGAAAATGAAGTGCGAGTTTCATGTGTCTGAAAGCATTCCAATTAAAGTGTATTATTTATTACTCGGGTCAGTGCACCATAAGAAAAATACTTTTTTTTCAATTTGCTCAAATTGTATGAATAGTTAACCACATGATCCACTATCCGCTACTCACTATTCTTTAAAAATCAAAAACAATCATAATAAATTTAAAAATCAAATAAAACACTGGATACATTACATAGGAAGATCTGAAATAGAAAATATATTAAGACCAGTCTCACAGAAACCACTCAACTCCACTTAAAACACCTCACCTAAGAATTATTTTTATTTTTTTCATCAAGCACATCAATTTAATATAATGTAATTTAATACTTTGTAAATGAAATCCTCGGCACGGGAAATCCAAGTGAGGATGTCATTATTTGTTATTATTTTATAAAAAAAAGATAATAAAACATTATTATTATTATTATGATCTCATACAGCCTGCATATGTCACCGAAATCTACCAACATTCGTGAAAAATATGAAGAAATCAAATCTAACTTAAACATGTGTCCATCTGCCCGCAGTCAGCAAAACGACAAAAACCAAATTTATTTTCCAAATGAAATACCGACATTGACCTAAATCACAAAACGTGGTGTAAATTTCATGACACCGAAGCTCACCAATAGAGGGATGTCGCCGTTTCAGCACACAGATTCTCTTCTTGTACATTGCATTTTTCACATATTATCCATGATTCCTAGAAACAATGTTTGAAACGAAGTCAACGTCAGCACCGGTACCGTGTGGACGTGTTTATTTGTCTAAACAATTGTGATATTGTCACTTATATTCGAAAAGGTTTTCGTTGTGTGTTAGGCACAAAACTTAACCCATTATGGACGTGCTGTCCATAATCGAAAATATCAAGTTTGAAATATCAAATATATCCACTGTGAAGGATTCAAAGGCTAAAAATAATTTGCTTTTGAACATTAAACTACTTGAGGAAAAATGGACTCAAGAAAAAGAAATCCTGAAAAACGAGATAGTTTCACTACAAGCGAAACTAATAGATAAACTCGAAAAAAAATAGAAAATTCAAATAATATGGAAAAAAGAACATATGCAAGTAGAGTCAAACAGATGCCTGAATCGAAATACTCACTGATTGTAAAAGGCGAAAATACTGACATGACATCAGATGAAATAAAAGAGCAAATAGTCAAAAAAATTAAAATATCAAACTTGGGTATTGCAGTAAACGGTGTACGAAAAGCCTCACAAAATAATTTAATAATATCTTGCCCTTCAAAAGACCATGCGGAGAAATTAACAGACGAAATAAACAAAACATTAAAAAAAAACATGGTCGCGGAAGAACTAAAAAAGAAAAATCCAAAAATATTCATAAGAAATCTACAAGCAGATTTATCCGAAGAAGAAATAATTGAGGCTTTAAAAACACAAAATGATGGATTCAAAGAAATTATGGAAAATGATGTAAAACACACCGTTAAATTGATCAAAATGTTTAAACCTAAAATCCAAAATGGACTCACTAACTACATACTGGAAACCAGCGGAATACTAAGGTCTTACCTCATGGAAAAAGAAAAAATTAATATTGGATTTAACAGAGTTCGAGTGGAGGATGCCAAACCCCTGACGCAGTGCTATCATTGTCTGAAGTTTGGTCACACAGCGTTAAAATGCTTGAATAAAGATAAAAACGGGAAATGTCTACACTGTGCCATGGATCACGAAGGAATGCCCAAACAAAAACTCAGAGGAAAAGTGCAGTAACTGCGTTTACCAAAACAAAACATTTAATTTGACCCTTAATACTAATCATAGAGCTAATAACTCAAACTGTACGTACTTTAAAAAGATGATGTATATCGCACAAAGTCGTATAGACTATGACTAGGTATGTACTACTATTAAATTATATTGTCACAAACGTCATGATAATATCATGTAAGCAACGTGTTTCCATTGCTTAACAAGTACGAAAATTTTAAATCATTACGACAATTTTTTTTAAATGTGTATTGTGCATTGTCCCTTTACCAAAGTGTTGATGCGAGCGTACTGAAATATAAACTGACCCTCATATATTCAGGCATGAAACAGATACAACGCATTGACTGGTGCCAATTATCTCACCTACCTCGGTCCGAACAAAACCATCATCTGTCTAGGAACCTATCGAAATTGTTAACTGACTTAATATTATGTGTCTATCTAGTCTGCCTTTATAAACTCCTAATATGTGTATTTGAAATAATTCACGTTTCTTTTCTACATTATAAATATGGGTGATTTAAACGGAGACTTTGATATAACAGAAATAGATTATGAACGGACGCCACATTTTGAAAACTGGACCGAAAAAAAACTTGTTTTAGGAAATAATATAATAACTGCCCTAAATTTAAATATTCGATCCTTATCAAAGTATTGGGATACTCTCCTCCTAATTATTTCTAGTTCTTTGAAGAATATTGACATTATCATGCTGTGTGAAACCTCGATAAATGTAAATAATGTGAATCAATACAAAATAACGGGTTTTAATTCATACCACTATTGCCGAAACAAAAGATCGGGTGGGGGAATTATTGTCTACGTGAAAGAACACCTTACTTTTGAACAAATAGATATAATGCCAACTCAATTCGAATGCGTTTACGGAACCATTTCTGTTAACAAACATAAACGTGTGCATTTATTAGGAATCTATAGACCTCCAAATACAAATAAAAAATTATTTCTTGATGAACTGGAAACAATTTTGGAAAATATTGATATTAAAGAATCTATTTTGATTCTTGGTGACATGAACATAAATATTTTAAGTCAACACGACTCAACAGTAGTGCAATATGAAAATTTAATGTCTATCTTCGGTTTAGTTAGATGCATATTTGATATCACACGTGAAGCAGTGTTAACTAACTATGTAACTGCAACGTGTCTAGATCATATTTATTTAAGAGAAAAAGATAACACCGAACTCAGGTCATGCGTTTGTGAAACAAGGATAGCAGATCACTACCTAACTGCCGTTTCTATTGATTTCTGTACCTGTAAAATTGACAAATCGCACCTCAAATGCCATACTGTACTATCTGAAAAAAGGTTGATCTGCTAATCACAATGACTGATTGGAAAGAAATGTTAAATTTATCTGAACCTAATACCATGTATCAAGAAATTAAATCGATTTTTAAAAATATTTATGAAAATAGTAGCGTTACAGAAGTATTGACAAAAAATATCGCAATAACCAAAAAACCTGGATGAATGATTTGCTCATTGAAAATATACAACTACGAGATGCACTATGGAGAAAATGGAAAAACACGCCAACCAACAAAAAATATGAAAACGAATTCAAGAAATACAGAAATAAACTAAATAAGTAAATATTGTACGCAAAAAAAAAATATTACAATAACAAATTTAATCACTGTTTTAAGGATATTAAAAAAACTTGGAATGAAATAAATAAAATTTTAGGAAGGAAAAATAAATCCAGCTGTGATGCAGTTGTATCTAAATATTTCTTAAAGTCTCAACCTACTAATATAGTGGCAGAAAATTTTGCTAACTTCTTTGATGAGGGAGTTAATAAGTTATTGCATGAATGTGATGTCCGAGCGTCTGACTGCGTACAGGAATATCTACCGCATTCAATGTACCTACCAAGAGCTAATACCAAGCAAATTGAATGTATTATTGTAGGTATGAAAAATTCCAAGACACCTGGCGTAGACCTAATTCGTATGTATGATTTGAAAAAACATGTCAAATTACTTAGCCCTATAATTGCTCACTTTATTAACATGATAATTGATACGAGTGAAATTCCGGAGGAACTAAAATGTAGCATTGTAAGACCTATTTTTAAAAATGGAGACCACTCCTCTATAAATAATTACAGGCCAATTTCTATATTACCTGCATTAGAAAAAATTTTAGAAAAATATGTTTCGATAAATTTAGATAAATATTTAAATAAATTGGGTATTATCGATGAATGCCAGTTTGGGTTCCAGAAAAAAAAAAGTTGTGATAAACTACTTGCAAACTTTTCCAATTATATAAATTCCCAGCTAAACTCTCAAAAACACATACTGGTACTTTTTATTGATTACTCAAAAGCTTTTGATACACTCTGCCATAAACAAATAATAAATGTACTTGATGCCATAGGAATCCGTGGTAAACTCCTTTCTTTTTTTAAAAACTATTTATCGAATAGAAAAATGAAGGTAAAGATTTTAAATGAAATGAGTAAATGTAGATATGTAAAATCAGGTGTACCACAGGGGTCAATTCTAGGTCCTAAATTGTACATTATATATGTTACTGCTATGTCCAAATTATTTAAAAAAGCTCTTAGATTCATTTTCGCAGATGACACTGCACTTGTAGTATCAAATGAAAATCCCTTAATAGCTCTTCAAGATTTACAATTAGACTTAAATGAACTTCTCAAATGGGCGCATGATGTAGGACTAATTATTAATGTTAAGAAAACCAAATGTATGTATATAAGGTCACCGAGTGTGAAAATGTGGAATTTACCAAAACCAATTGCTCATCATTTTGAATGCATACATAAAAAAATTGAAAAAAATTGTGACTGCGACACGATCGATTTTACAAACGATTATGCTTATCTGGGATTATTAGTAGATAATAAATTTAAGTGGGACACGCAAGTGGCCAAAATATGTAACCAGCTCCGATCTATATCGAGTAGCTTCTATAAATTAAAATTTGTCTTGCCACATGGCACACTTAAACTTATATATTTTTCCATGGTAGAATCCATTCTGAGATATGGAATACGAACTTGGGGTCACACAAGCTTTACGTATATTAAGTATGTCCAAAATTTACAAACTGCGATAGTTAAAAAAATTGTCACACCAAAGATATACAGACAAAGAAAAAATTTAAAAATATTATACGGTGCTGAGGGCCTACTTCCTGTAAAAGGTCTCCTATGGTACATCACTATTATAGATAACGCGGGAGAAAGCCAATACAAAAAGCCACTGGTGCATAAACACAGCACTAGATTCACTGAAAGAAGAGGCCTAAAAATTCCAAAAATTTCAAATAAATATGGAGGTCGAACTCTTGAATACATAGTGCCAGTGATTTTCAATAAATTTAATGAAAGCTATAAATTGGAGGAAAGTGAGAGGCTTTGCGTGAAATCGATGAAGTTATGGATTTTAAATGAGCAATCTATGTATCTTTAAATTTTTTCTTTGTATCTTTAAATTTTTATCTATGTATACTTAATGGCTAAGTTAATGTACCTATAATGTTAATGTCAAATGTAAGTACCTATTTTATTTAAGATTAATATATATTACTATTACTATTAGGACTAATTAATCTTTGTAGAACCTGCAGACAAGCTGTCATGTGACCGCTTTGCAGGACTACATATTTTGCTCCTTTCTTTATTTTACCATGTATGTATTTATGTTCTTTGGATGAATAAAAAAAAAAAAAAAAAAACTGGAAGTCCTTTATTAATTTGTATTTTAATATAAAGTACAGAGAAGGTGCCTAGCTTGCAGCTAATTGAAAGTTTTCTCAAACCAGTGGCATGCAATCCATAAAGGGTAAAAAGCTACGCCTACCCAAAGAAAAACGAGCTTTAAAAATAAATTATCCAAAAAATCAAAAAGGTTACATATTTCTGATCAAGATGTATTTTCCATGAATTTGGTAAGAAACACTTATGGGCTCAATTATTCAGTCGGTCATAGAAATCAGCAGAGGATGGTAGTAAAATGGCCTTTTTCAAATATTCAATGCACAATTCATACCCTAACATACACGGCCTACCTTTCGTTATAGAGCAATGCACGCCACTACTATAAACTGACTATTTCAGCTTAAAGAGCCTTAAATTAAAATGAGGAATGTGCCTACATTGAGAAATAAATTCCAACGCGTCATTTAATAATCAAAGACCTTCTGGGAAGAAGGATCTATATAAAAAAAAATTAAAAAAAACAAACAACAAAGGCAAAAGACGGTTTCACACATTATCACATTATCGCAGTTACGCACACGATCCGTCCGGTTTTCGCGGATATTCTTTTTTTTCCTTTCTTTCAAGCTTTAATAGCGAAAGATGACAGTTCAACCTTGTGAAGGTCCGCCATTTTGGGTAGCATACATCCTTATGTAGACGTAAAAATTCAACCATAAATATTAATCATAGCAGTGTTGCGAACATAAAAGCTAAAATGTCCAGTACCTGCGTAATGCTATAAAGATCATTATTCCACCAAAAAACACATTTTGACTTAATAAGTTACATAATATCCAGGAATATTCTCATCGTGGAGGTCCGCCTCAGTCCAGCCTCCAGCATCGACGCATACTGGAGAAAGATATTGGCCCCTCACAATTTAATTGCCGCAACACCGTAAAGACGTTATTTTGAAGTATTTATTTACTTATTTTATTTTTTAGTTTATGTGTGATATATCATCCACCTACTATGTTTTTTTTAGTTTTTTTTTAAATTTTTTTTTTTAAACTTTTGTACAAATTTTGTATATTTATAATTGTTTTATATTTTGTATGGAATGCGTGGGACTGCACTAACCTCCCCATATACCGGAATAAACATGTATTTATTTATTATTTTATTATTTATAATAAATCGGGGGGTGTCTTAAAACGATGATTTTATTCATAAACAATTATTTTACCCAGGCATGAGCTAAGATTCATACATTCTGTACCGAGATGTGAAATATGACGAAAAAAATAATCCGTGTTTAGCTTAGATACCTACTAAAGAAAATTATTTCATTAGTTTACCGATCGTACGGAAAAACTTAAATACTATACTTTGGAATATACATGGAAAACGTTTAAGCAAGGTACACAAAATACAATCTCCTGCGGAAGAAAGAGCTCTAATATCCCATGGGAAAACCTTCACTTCAGCTGGAAAAAAGGGGTACCTATAAATAATGTTAAATCAAAAACTATCGATTGATCGCCCACAAAATATATCCACGAGAAAATGTTTTCATAAAGCTGGATTCCGAGAGATTCGTTTCCTTGTTGAGAAAGCTTCAAATAAGAAAGCTATTACAAACGAAAAGATCAAAAATAAATGAGAAAAGCAAAAAATTAACTCTGCCTTGTGGGAATGACATGAACAAGAAATCCGGTGAGCGGATAAGTCAATAATAATACAAGGATAACTTGTATGGCGCCTTTTTTTGAGAAAAATCACCTCAGTGGCGCAGTACAAATACTACTTGCTAGGGTTTGTTTTATTATGTACAAACAGATTTACACCCTTGGCTTCTAAATTGTTATATTATAATATTTTAAATGTTCAACTAAGGCTGCTACTCGTGAATATTCTAAATTGTAGTTTATTTTACGTTATTTTGTGTAGATCTTCTTACTCTTTTGATATTTGTACTAAACATTTGACTGTTTATATCCCTAGTTCATTCTAAATTGTCATATAGTATTCTAAATTGTGCATGTAAGTGAGTCTGCTGCTCGTGAACACTTTGTCATAGTTTCATTTTGCATATATGTACATACTCGTATATATACTATAATAACAGATGTTCTATGTATAATGTCTGTTATTTTAAACATGTATGAATCAATACATTTTTTAAAAGTGATATAAATTCATTAAGAGTACGAAAAAAAACTGTCCCAATAAACCAATCTAACCTAACCGAATAATAATTTATTAAGTTAGATTTTTTTATTATTATTTATTATGGCTTTAGTGACTTTATATCATCTTTAAAAAGAGTGTTGATTCATATATGTGTTGATTTATCAGAGAACCGAGATATCCAAATTAAGACACAGTAAATAAATGCATGTAAAGAACATTGTTGACATGAGATAATTAAAAATTACACCTCGAATTTTTTTTTATATTCCCAGAAAAGTATATTGTATGGTAAAATTTTCTTATCGAAACAAAAGAATGTATCCTACACCATATGTAAAGCTTAAAGTTTCACTTGAATTAAGCATGTGGGTGTTTCCTTTTGCTTTTTTTTAATGTAAATCAAATTTAATAATGGTATTATTAAGTTCTGAAAATATTTTCAGTTTTTATTATTGTGACAGCTATTTCAGCATTCAAGGCCATTTTCTTTCCTTCCCTTATACAACTTTTGCATTAAATTTCTCCATTATATTTTGATATGGCACACTAAAACCACGTAAACGGAAGTACTCCATTTTTCGATTTCAGAGGAACCATTCATTGGATAACCAACACCTCTGCCATATGTCACCCCAAATAGTTCGCTACGTTTGGTGACTTAGCATGAGTTCCCGGGTTCGTGGGGTGAGGTTTGTTCAGGTCGTGGGGGCGATAGTAAGTTATTAAAAAAATGATATTCTCGTGAAGGAGCTCAAGAAACTTCCGACCTTTCGCATATATTGTATTTATATCTTGAATCACCAAGCAGCATCACTAATTTAAATCACTGCAAACATGTGTTTCTATAATCAAAATTATAAGCTATACTCGTACAAAACGACAGAAATTGGTAAAATTACAGGCTGAAAGAGTCATTGCCATATGCAATATATTATAAACATCGGAAAAACACTTTTTGTGCACTCACCTATGACCTTGAGGTCAACAATCTTAATTATAATATATTATTAATGTATTTTTAAACGAAAACATCAAAAAACGTTTGCATGTAAATGTCTTTCATTTCCACTCTAGTGTTGGTAATTTATTTCAATTTAACTGATTGAGGTTGTTACTCTCCAAATTATGAATAATATTTACATACATAAAGTAGACGTAAATAAAAAAAATGTAAAAGGAATAGGTCGTTCAAAATCATCATCATTAAAGTAGGTTTCATAAGTTTTTTTTTTAATAAATTAATAAGAAATATCTTGTGTAAACCACTGTTTAACTAACTAACTAACCATCACGCCGTTTCCCCGCAGGGGTAGGCAGAGAGGACGGACCGCCAAACAACTCGATCTTGGCATGCACTTCTTGCTTCATTCACATTCATACATCGTCTCATATATTCTCTTCTATTATTCCGACTTCTGACATGGCCCGACTCAAGTATTTGATTCACTTGATCGTGCCATGTCTTCCTGGGGCATTCCCGGCTTCGTTTTCCGTTCACATTCGCTTCATACCTTCTTCTTACACTCCTTTCTTCGTTCATTTGCTCCACATGCCCAAACCATCTAAGCGTCCCTTTCTTAATCTTACTCATTACGCTTACATCAGCCTTGCATTCATATTAAACCACTGTTTAATATACAAATATTAACATGTTTCGGAAGCGACGCTTCCCTCGTCAGGATATACAGTATACTGTGTATCTTGTATCTATTGTGTATACTGTGTATCCTATTATAAAAGAAAAGATATTTTTTCGTCCGGATTGCATGTGGGTTGTCTGTATGGAATCAGTATGAAAATTAGGACTATCCCATTTTTTGATCCCGATTTTAGTACAGTTTAAGATGGCGGAAATTATTTGATCAGCTGTCGTATTCGTCTGTTATTGTTTTCATAAATATGTTATATGGAAATTTTGCGCGTTTATTTCTTTTATTTTTAATATGTTGATAAGAAGACAATAACATGTATTTATTGCTGATAATATAGTTATTTTGAATTTAGAGTAGTATATTTTTGATGATTTTTCTTTGACTATATAAAACTCGAAAACATTGTCACAGTTTAGCGCGCTTTATTTGACAACTGTCATTCTTTTACGTAACTGTAATTTTACATACTTTGTGGAGATGTTGGGTGTTTATTCAGGAATACATTTAAAACTTTGTCAAAAATACTACAGGTGGACTAGACTGTGGTTTAATTGATTATGAACGCGTGTTTCTGTTCGGAATTGTTAATTTCACGTATATATTTAAAAAAAAAAATTTATACATTTTGTGGAAGTGTTGCCATTTTTTTAATAATTAAGTACCGTCCTCAAATATTATTTCTCCTTTAATGGCAACTATATACAGTTAACTTCTTTTTTTTTTCAAATAACATTAAATTTAGTTTTGATAATTCAACTTCATCTCTTTATATGGTTTATAAATAATGTGTAATGATAGCCTGTCCAAAAAGAGAAAATAAATGTTAAAAAAAAATAAATTAAAATAATAATAAATTCGTAGAATAGACGTAATATAAGAATAGGAAGTAATATTTGTACAGCGCCCCTGAGGTGATTTCTCACAAAAGC